>CM024760.1:169799335-169876800 GCA_014218235.1 Colocasia esculenta
TGTAGAAGACAATTGTAACCGATCAACTCGTGCTTTGTGGCATAGTGTGGACTTAGACATTTTTCAATACCTTTTCATAATAATCATAATCGATTAGTGACACAAACATAACATAAACATAATCAATTAAAATTATGTCGTGCCACAACTTAATCAATTATTGAGCTATTGTTTGTGGACTTGAAATTTTCTTGATGCCATAATTGGATTAATTTCATTCACATCTCTGTGAATTTAATCGATAATATTATATTTTGTGTGAACTTAAAAGAGAAACTAGTCCAAGACTCATTGAAGCATAATCGATTAACGATTGGTACTTTAGCCAAAAATTAAAACTAAATCAAAACATAGTCGACTACAAAATTGAACTCAATTGATTAAATGGAACTTGAATGGTGATACATCAAATATAGAATTAACGACTTAATTGTTGAAATCAATCTTAGAAAGTGCTTTGTAAATTTCTCATAACATAATTTTAAAGATTTGTTAATCACTCAAAATCAATAGTACTTAGGGAAATTGTAATGCAACCTGCAACATAGCTAAAATCCTAAACTTCTCATCCTCATCTCGGCAACCTCCTACCTCTCTCAAATCCCATAAATACCCTTAATTGTGGCATTCCTAGCATTTTAGGTCTTGGTTGTCAGATTCCAAAGTTGGCTCGCCTTTCAGAAGTTTGGAATTGCCATCCAACCCTTGTTACAAGTTGTTCCCTGAGCTTCTAAGCATTTTTGGCCTTACTATGGAACTCATCCTACTTGGAGACCGCATTCTGAATGCGGTAAGTGAGAGCGATGCTTTCTTATTTTGGCATTTTTCAATCGCAGTTGGCCTATAGACTGCGATATGGGTCCATTGGTGTCTTCTGGTGGCCGTCCTTGAATACAGTTGAGGTGGTAACCACATTCTGGTCACGGTCTATAGGGCAATTGCTAGTATGAGGTCCTGCAAGGCAACTCACATTAGTGATGACACTTGTAACCATATACTAATTTCTTTTAGTAATAATGTTAATGGTATTTTCTCACTTTATATTACATACATGAGATGATGCTTATATTGTGATGTCCATGGATCTGTGCAATAGGAATTAGATCATGATGTGATCATGATAATGAGACCAATTCTCTTAAAACACATATCCAAAATATTCTTAGTCATAGGTTACTCGAGAAGGACATCGAGATAACCGGATAGATCGGTGTGCTGCATATCCGTCCATATGATGGAGGTAGTTGGTCTCATAGCTACTTGTATGGAGACACTAGGGGTACAATGCAGGTACTCATTGAAGAATAAATTCACTAGATCTGCTCTCAAAATGTTGTATGGTTGATGATACCTGATTGTTAGACAATGATTCTGTGATCTCAGTTGTGTAACTAGTCTTGGACTTAAGACACCAATCATACCTTGTTTGAGTACTATATTCTTTGATGTCGGACTTATAGGTTTGGAAGTCTCAGATCTAGTACAGTCGGTTGTTGGGAATGGTAGCCAACTTTAAGAAGACAATTATGTGTCAATAAAAGATCAATCACTTTCGGTATCATGAGAGAAATACCCATGAGTTCTTGCTCAGACAAATCCCTAGCCAGGGTCAATCAGATTAAGAGAGAAAGAGTTCTCCAGAAGAACCCGATAAGAGTGAGAATCGAATGGATTCCATATAGGCCTGACAATACCATACCTAACATACGGGCTTGTGATATTAGTTGGATGAGGGACTAAACGTTCACGGTAACTGTGGGCAGAAAGGTCCAATGGATTTGATCCCCCTGTATCGCTTGGGGACTATGGCGTGGTAGCCTAGTACGTCCATAGTCGATGAGTTGAGTAAATCATTATGGAAATAATGATTTACTAAGTCAGAAGGAGTTCTGAGTCAGAAGGGTTCTGACGGGTGCAACTTGCGGCCAGCTCGGTATTGGGCCTAGAAGATCACACACGAAAGGTGGATGACGCGACGATGATGGAGGATTGGATAAGAGTTATCCAATAAGCTCTTTTCTAACTCAGGACGGAGACAAGATAGTCTGTCCCTAGGATGAACCTGGCGACAATATCACCTGTCGCCAGGATGGTCCTGGCGACATGGTCAACTGTCGCCAGGACTTCTGGCAACATGATCTACTGTCGCCAAGAGAGTCTTGGCGACAGTGACATATGTCGCCAATACTGATTGCCGACACCTTATCTTGCGGTCAATGCAGGTATGGTTGTATGTATTATGGGCCGTACCACGCACATCCGCACGACGTGCACATCGTGCAGAGGTTTAACAAATGCCCTTTATATAGATAGAGGGTGTGAGAGAGAGCTACAAGTTGAGATCTCTCCCACCGACTCTCTATATCTCTCTTCATTTCCACTCTCCTCTTTCTCTCCTCCATCCCATAACCTCTCTCTTAGGGAAGAGAGAAGATAGCAAGAGGGTTTTCCCTTCCTTGCTCCAGTCGCTACTGCTGCATGCTTCGGTTGTTGCTGCTATCTTAGCTATTGTTGCTCATGTTGCTGCTGCTGCGAGGACCTGTTGAGAGTAGCGTCGTTGGAGAGGAGACGTCGACGAGAGGAGGAGTCTTCGTCGCCGGTCGCCACCGTATGGGCACCACTAGAAGGAGGTCGCTTGAGCTCCTTCATCTGTGGGACCGTCTCTGCGCTTCAAGGGATATACGAGCTCCCCTATGTGAGAAAGTATCGCCCTTATATGAATTGCATGAATGTCATGCACTCGGACATCATCTCCATCTGATAAGTTTCTTGTAGGGAATGTGTTTTTGTTTTTAAATATACTTACGTTGCCCATTTGATTCCCCTACACGCTTCCCTATAGAAAGTGTGTCTTCATTGGTAGTTTGTGCATTCTTATTCCCTCCAACAGCTCTCTCTCTCTCTCTCTCAGTCACATCTTATGCCTCTTTCTGACTAGAGCACCTCTCTCTCGGTTGATGATGAGAGGTGGACGAGTGGCAATGGTGAAGTGCTCGACATCAGGTTGGTGGCGATAGTGTGAGGCGGAGATCGTAAAGAGGTGGTGGGTGGTCTATCTTCATGAAGGCCCCAATGGGTTGTTTCATCATTTTGAAGTTAAGGCGACAATCACACTTCCTCTTAATTGTGGTTTCTCGCGAGATATTTAATGGAAATGCATGTTTCTGTGAGAGTTGACATGTTTTTCTACTTTTTGGGGAGAGGGAGCTTCATATGAAGGGTGTATGATGTGTTCTTAATGTTCCTGTTGAGTTGGATCATGATTAAGGAGTTTCTTTGGTGTTTATGATTTGAGGATCGATATCCTCTTCTTCATTTATGCACTCAAAGTCTTTCTTGGTCATTTTCTAGGCCAAAATGGCCATTCTAGCATAGGTCTACTTAGACTCGGGGAGCAGTGTACAATTGCATCACATGCAGTGGTTGTGTCCTAAATGCGGTCATGCTACACGACCCATTCAGGGAGTGGTCACGGTCAACTTGGCCACCACATGAAGAACATAACTGGCCGAGCAACCACGATTTGGTTTTTTGTCTTGAGAAAGTCATGGTCGAACCCCTGACCGCATCTTGAACACGACATATGAGGGGACCATATTCTCAGTCAGGGGCTATTGTGGCCCTTGTAGTATGGTTTGTATGTGGTTCGAGTTTATTTGTAGATCTAAGACCCAGTAGTGAGAGTTGGACTCCCTATCTTATTGAGGCGTATGGTTGGGTGTAGTGTTTCTCTATTTTACGTGTCGATGTTTGGTGGTGGTTTGGTGGATAACCATGCTCTTGATGTTGGATGAGGTGTTCCTAGCATGGAGTCTAGGCATATTGTGCTTAGCATGTTGTTTGAGGTATTAGCCTTGACTCACAACCTTCAATTTGTCTGTGCGAGATGACTCCAAGGTTGCTTTGCCGAGGAATGGACGCAATTGTGGTTTTGGATGAATTATGGTGATAGAGGCATGTGCCTGTGGTGGTTGCAGTCCTTATGGTCCTTGTGTTCTGAGACAATGTGTTGTAGAATGGCTTTCTTATGGTTTCCTATGTACTGTAAGTTTGGTAGCTATCAGTGCTACTTTCTTGGTGCGACACCCACTAGTTAGTTACCTCAATATTGTGAGCAGTCCATGTTGGGTGCAATGTTGGGGTTTGTTCTATGTTAGTGGCATTGAAAAGGTATGGATCCATCTTTCTGGACCCCTCTTTGTTAGCCTACATCTGGGTAGGGGAAAGTATGGATGAGGACAGTGTCTTGTCATTCATTTGAGTGCACCCATGACTAAGGGTGTGGACACCTTGTGGGTTTCATCTTGTGCCTTGGTCCTTAGCTAGTCCTTTTTTCTCACTTGCCTCACTCTATGAGGTTTTGGAGCCATGTAGGGACCAAATGTGTGAGGACCATGGCATGGCCAACTACTTGCCAGTTTTGTGGCATAACTTCACATGCCTCACTCTGTGCGTCAAAGGTGGTTAGTGTTGTCCACACTATAGACCTAGATAGGATGAATAGGTTACAATCAAAAGTTAGAATACAAAACATGATTAAGTGAATTGGTTTAAGCACAGTGGAATATAATGAAAAAATAAGAATGCAGAAAAGTAAGCACACAAAAGACACAAAATTTTATGTTGGTTTAGAGTTGAACAACCTTAGCCTCCAACATCCAGTTCCCATGGTAACACCTGCTAAGATTTCCACTAATAGCTCGAACCGGGCACAACCACTTGGTGCACAGATCACACCCAAGTCTTCCCCCACAGAGGGCACAACCCTTGCTCACATCAGTCCTCCTCTCAATGGAGGGAAACAACAATCTCATGTCGCTACATGCAGACCTTCCTTTCAACAGATGGCACATGGGCACACATGCCCAACTTCCGCAAAAGTAATGCCAAACAAGTGTCTTCTTAAAAGACTGATATGGCGAACAAAAAAGCTTAGTAGCCATGATCGATAGAGATTAAGGATAAGAAAATGGAAGTTTGATGTTGATGGCTAAAAGGGATCAACCACAGAAGATCATAAAAGCTTGCTAAGTAGAACTCTCCTTAATGAAAGCCTCTTGAAGGAGAGACTTTGAGTGGAAATTTGATTGTAAGAGTGTTGGCTTAATCTCTGCTCTCTTTTCTTTAAGGAATTGCACTCAACATGATGATTATTTTTCTCTTCTTGTTCGATTGCTCTCATACTTTTTTTTTGGTCTTATTATAGATGCTTGTAAAAACTTGGCCATTGAAGTTTTGGAGTTGATCCTATTTTTGTCTATTAGGCTTGCTTCAGTAGCTCTTCACGACCTTTGTGATTTAATCACTTTTTGAATTGCATCGATCCTTGGAGCTCTTAATAGCTTCCTAAGCCTTGAGACTTGATCCCTTGCATATGGCTTGTATGGTCATATCTTCTTTATCCGAAATATATAGTTAAGGCAAAAAGAAGATTATATGATAACAGAGTTTCTATTTTTATTACAGACCATTAACATATACATAAAAATGAGCTGTTAGGTTCATATGAAAAGATCTTACTTTATCATAACATTGTACCTAACAGGGATGGCTTGCATGGCTAGGTGACGTGCATGATACCTTTTCCCTCTACAGTGCCTGAGGTAGTCGCCTTTTCCTATCACCGCTTATTTAAAATATTCCCAACTATATACACATCAACTAGTTAGATCAAGAGATATTATAGAGTATAAATTAGACCAGATATGATGTATGGTGTGGGGAAATGTGTATTTCAATTGTGCATCACTTTCACTTAAATATTTGATTTAAACTCATTCATATTAAATCATCATTTTCTTTTAGTTCTTCTTTGGAGATAATGGGCCAGGAATGGATGCCAACAAAATTCAAAGATAATCACTAATTGCAACATATCATGTTCCTAATATAAGATATCTTTTTTGAGTTTGATAGTAGATCTAGAATGGATGTAAGTAAAATTCAAAGATTTCACTTACTGTATCTTAGATTCAAAAAGAGTAACTGATTTAACATATGTAATTGATTTGCTTTAGTTATCAACATGAATTAAGACACAATCCAACAAGATATCCATTAAGTGAGATTAAGCATATTTATGATTTATTACTATCCAAGTGAAGACTTAAAATCATTTCTCAACAAACATCAACACTTAAAAAACTTTTCATGCAAAGCCACAAAAGAATGTAGTTGATTGATGAAATATTGAGTGAAAACATAATCAATTAATCATAAGACAAATTCTCCTTCAGAAACATATAATCAATTTGTGAAAAGACATAATCAATTGTTTTAATATAGGCTGCATACTTAGAAAAAATTCAATGCTCTAGCCACATACAAAGTTACTCAATTATTGGATGTATATAGGCAATACATAATTGTTTATCTGAATGAGAACTTAGACAAATTTCAATCTTTTCACAGTGCAAGAGATAGTTGATTTGATCAATCACTATGTGGTACTTAGAAATTTGTCTAGTCCTTTCAGACCAATCACTCCTCAAGAAACATAATCGATCTCTTTTAATGTAGGATAAAAAACTAAGCTGTATTTCCATACTACAAGAGAACATAATCAATTCTTGAATCCATAAGTAAGAAATATATGATCAATTATCAACACATAGTATCTAGTATTAAGGCCTTAGAAATTTTCCCGTCTTTGACATAATGGTATTCTTAATCGATTTTCTTGGACACTTAATCGATACTATATCCGTGCAAAGTACTTAAGAAATTATCATGGTTAGCTCAGCATGACACATAATCGATTGACCAAAGCTTGTAAAAGAAACTTAGTTGATTGAAGCTTTGATAGGTATTATGGTGCTTTTTGACTTCAAATTTTTTTGATTTCACTGATGCAACATTGCATTGTGAACTAGAGAAATTCTAAAGTCTCATAAATACATAAACCATTATTCAATAGCTTGGTTCAAAAATCATTCAATCATTAAGGGTATTCAAGATGAGCATGATGATTGATGACAATACTAAAGCATGTTTTGTTACATATATATTTGTCAATATTACCTTCATGTTTTGTTAATCACATAAAATAATGTTTGGGATGTGTAGCGTAATTTGTAACAATCTCCCTATATATGGCACAACCTGCAATAGTTAGGCGTAAAGCAGTAGTTAGGAGTTGAGATGCCAATAGGTGCCCTAACTATAAGATTGGTGGTTTCTCTATTTATCATAGTTGCTAGTACGTTGTGTCCAGAACTGGAAGTTAGCTTAAGCAGGTTGACTTGACCGGGTCCATGTATGTGTGGCATTGAGTCTTTCGTCTCTTGTGGCTTTGGCTCATGCAGTACTATGTGTATGTGGTTTTGTCTATGTCGGCAGTCGGTAGCCAAACATGGCTGTTATGGTAGTTCTTACTACCAATTTACAATAGCTAGCGTGGTTTATTAGTTGATAGTGACACTAGATTTTCGGTACCATCTTCGATACTGCGTGTGTGGTAGCATCACATGTGTTCCTTTTAACTGTGGTAGTTTACTTTGCACTTTAATATTTTATATAGTGTGCTTGTTTTGTTTGACCAAGCGTGGGGTCGAGGGATCCTTACTAAGCAAGTAACTTCATGAGGCTCATCCCTTACTTTTTCAGGCATGAGTTTATAGATGCAACATCAGCCTTGACCCAACCGTTTGAGTGTGGTGGTCTTTCATGTACTAACAACTAGTTTCTTTCTTCTTGTACTATCTCAAGATATGCCTCTTAAGGTGATATACTTTAACTTTGCATTTATATTGTAAATTGGGGCATAGTACCATTAATAGTGAAGTTTTATTAGCTGTTCTAGTTGCTTTTGCTACTTGTTTATCTCTCTGAACCACACATTAACCCTTTGAGTATTTGGACTTGTGGGTGGCGATGCTAGATTCAGATCTGTTTTAGGGTATAGATCCCAAAGTTGTTACATGTGGTATTAGAGTGGGTCTATTGAGATTTATAAAGAGTTAAAGTAATTATAATTGTTCTCAACGAGTAATACAAGTATGTTACTGGTATGAGTTCAAGGTCTGGTAGCTTATTTTTGCTAGCCATGTGTTCTCAAGAGGAAGAGAGACTAAAGGTGCTAACTTGTCCAACAATCCATGCGTACGCCACTATGGTGTAGAATTAACAAGTCATCCATGCTGTGGCCTAAGAGGTTAGGCCAATATCTATTGAGAACTACTTGCGGCCCCGCCCCTGCCACCAGACACGTGGGAATAGACAACACTCTTTTCTCATCTATTTAGAGGTTGAAAAGGCTGGGCAGGATGGGGTTCTTGAACCTCTTGATGTCACTAACTTTCAAAGAGAAATGTTTAGTGCCCTCCAAAGAAGGTAATAAAAACGATGTGAATTATTTGACGAATAATTTTATTAGTTGAAAGAGAAAAAGAGAGAGAGAAATTTTTTTTCTTACTTGCCAAACAATTCATATCACATTTATTGCCCTCCTTGGAGGGCAATTAGCATTTCTCACTTCTCCAAATAGGTGGATTGCGTTAAGGGTAAATAAGTTCAAGATATTGGAGATCGTATACAATGATACACTCTGTCTATCCGGAGCATAATACATGTATCTGAAAATTGTTTGCATGACATGTGTGTTACTTGAACATAGGTCTTTAACATGAAATCGGCAATCCCTGTGTAAGAAAGTTTGGATATTAAACATCCTCGAAGATCCACCATCAGACCCTCTAGTGGCTCTTTTTTACATGGACACCTACGTTGACGTCCAAATTACATTTTACAGGTTTTTCCAAAAGCTTATAATTAGCAATGTAATATCCCTGAACTCTTTAAGCAATTATATCAGATGAGTATTAGGAACTATTTATCCTTCCCCAAAATATAGGCATTGAGGTAGGAGATTCCTTTTCTTTTTTAAACTAGTCCAACTCTTTGTGAAATTGGACTAATGTCACTAGCAGTTTTAGTTGGGTTGAAAGCCTCACACTCTCTTTTGGATGCTCACACCATCCACCCCATAACAATACCTCCCCCTTTACAAGGCCGACACCGTCGTTGGCTAGATGCCAATCAAGGTTACGCCCGTTCAATGCGCAGCAGGTAAAAAATGTATTGATATGCCACATCAGATCAACAAAGATTGGGCTCCGACACCATTTATTAGAAACCATTTATCCTTCCCCAAAACCTAGACATTGAGGTAGGGGATTCCTTTTCTTTTTTAAACCAGTCCAACTCTTTGTGAAATCCAACGTGGGACTAAAGTCACTAGCAATTTTAGTTGGGTTGAGGGACTCACACTCCCTCTTGGATGCTTACACCATCCACCCCATAACAATGAGATAAGCACAGGATTACTTTTTAGACTTCAGGACCTCAACTACTCTGAGTACTTAGTCATGGCCGCAGAATCTTTTTATCATTTAAAACAAAAACCCAAAATGTAAAAAATAAATGAATCATCTTGTCATTTTCCCGAAGCTACTCAACGCCTTCACAAGCTTGCAACTTAATCAACGATGATTTGGAAATACAACATTGGGGCGAAAATCGTGGGAACTAAATTTTCATCAGTTCTAACATTCATCTCCTTTTTGGCAACTAATAAAAGTATACTCTACCCATTAACAGGCAGTTAGATCGATCGGTTAGAACTCTTGCTTAAAAGCAGGAGGTCCCGAGTTCGATTCCGGGAGGGGGGAGGACTTATTTGATTTACATGTAATTCTCAAGTGTGTAAATCCGAAATTTTTCCGGTCAAATGGGGTAAAGACAATACGGATACACAGAAAGTAGAAACTGATCTTGGAGTTCACGAACATCAATCTCTGAACCCACAAAACCACACGGGACAGGATTTTCTCGTTACCAAAAAAAAAAAAAAATGCCTTCGTTACTACTGAGGTTTTATTCATTAGCAACGTCCAAAATCTCAAAGTAATTGAGTGCCTGCCAAACAAGGAAAGGAATTCCATACCGGGATCAACAGGCAAGGGAAAAAGAAGTATAAACAGAGAAACAGTTCCACTAACGGAAGTTGGAATTCTGTATACATTTCCAAAATGGTTTCTTTGATGCCGCAAGCAAATCAATTGTGGGAGCTCTGTAACGTTAGGTTCCACGAAAGACATTGTCTAGTGGGGAAGTTATACATGTGAGAAGTTTCCCACAGAGCTGTCGCAATTCCATCGAAGGGTTTGCTGCTAGGACGCCGGCCAGTGCTGGTTTTGCTTCCAGGAGACCCGCTGATAAGCTCTCAATGATGTCATCTTCACTGGCCATGAGTGATGCCAACAGTTTAGCAGCTGCGATTTTCTCCTGTCAAAAGCAGATGCCACACAATCTGAGTGTCGAGAAAACAACGAAGTCAAAAGGGCAGGGATGATGCTTTGGACCAAGGTTCGCTGCATCTGGGAATCGGGGCGACTCGGATTTTTCCTGATCCGCCACGATTCGCCAAAATCGGACTGATTTGCATGGGAATCGGACGAATCGGATTTCTCCTGATTCTCTCCGATTCGATCCGATCCGGCAAACCATGCTCTGGACAAGTCCGCATTTGATAATTATGATGTGAGGTGTAAGCAAGTTTCATAGGCATCTTCATTACAACATAAGATGGATTCCCATGGAAATCGGGCCTAAATAAGAACCAACATAATAGGAAAAACAAGGTACGTCACAGAAATATCAAGAAAAGCTAATAACAAGAGACATAATGTGCAGCCTTTATGATAAACCAATGTTAAGTGTGTTTCTTCGGTCACCTTCTCTGATCCCTTTTTGAGAGCTTTTACACACAGCTTGAGCAGATCCGAAGAATAAGGAAGAACCGAGGACTTCAAATGGTAGACCGCTGAGAAGAGAACTTGAAGGCATGCGGCTCTGATATCCGAGTCTCCTATTGACTGCTTCAGGTAATGATTATACACCGAGGAGGGGAGAGAACAAGAAACTATGCATGTCAGAAAAACAAATAAAATCACAACTATGTTAAGAGAACTATAGAGAAAGAACTTGAGCAATCACCTCGACAGAAGTAGTGAGGGCGGGAATAATTCTATTTGCAAGTACATATCGCCTGGAGCTTTCAACCTTCTGGCATGCACTAATTAGAACATTGGCCATACATAAACGAAGTGTTAACAACGCAGATGCATTGGATGATGACTTCTTTGTTAACGACAGCTTCTCCAGAGAACCGACTTCATGATGTGCACAAGGATCTGGCTCAGATATAGCAATCCATTTTTCATTGGATGTTAATCTCTGGATCACACATGTGAGAACTGAGCTATTAATAGCACCCCGAGATCCTGTGGTTACACCAGAACTTGGATCAACGACAAGGGAAATTGATAAAGCGAGAAAAAAGAGCCAATTTTGGCAATCTGGAGGGTAAATCTGGATGACCTCTTGCCTCCTGGAGAGTGCTGTGCCTAGAAGACGATGTTTTTGAAGATTGTACCTCGGCACATATCATCAATGCTAGACAATCGATGCACCCATGTTGTGCTTTGGAAACTAAAAAACAGTTCATCTTGCAGTAAGTAAAGGCTGTAAAGCAACATGGAATATATAGAAAAAGGTTGGCTGGCTTGGCAGGCTGGACTGATTTAGTCCAGCTCAGATGAGTCAGATTGGTCCAACTCATGCAAGCCAGTCAAATTCATGCCAATTTTCAATTACAAAAAAGATTGTCTAATTTTATGACATTCTACTAAGTAATATATATTATAAACAACTATTTCCACAACCACATCATTTTGTATGGTATTTGAATGATTTTTACCCTACTAATAATTATGAAATGCTTAATAATAAAGGAAAATACACATCATCAGATGAAGTTTGCACATCATAAAGGGGAATTTATTGTCAAACCATGATCCACAAAAATGAGTATCCATGCAATAACCAAACATGACATACAAAGAGTCATCATCCTCGGAAAAAACAAAAAATCTGAGAAAGATAAACCCATCCTCAGAAGTCAGAACCCATCTCAGTGCATCTCAAACCAGGTGGAGCCTGATGTAGCCAACTTGAATAAAATCAGTTCAAGATGCATCAAGATGCTACAAGAGATATTGAGCCTCAGTAATTCTTAAGCCTCAGTTTGGTAATGGGTTAGACTAAAGTTAACATAGAGTTAACTCAAAACTAACTCAAAAAGTAGTTTGGAAAGGTTACAAAGTTAACTCAAGTGGGTTAGATTAAAGGTGAGTCAATAACTCACAATTTTCCAACCCACATCTGGAGGTGGGTTGGAGTTAACCCATTGAGTTAACTATCTTTGTGCTCTCACGGTACACAACATTAATTGCTACTTTTTATTTTCCCAAGATAGTTTAACTCACTTTTTCTTACCAAAGTATATTTGAGAAAAGTAAGTTAACTCACTATAGTCAAATGAGTTAACTCAGATGCAAACAAAGTAAAAATGAGTTAAAAGTGGTAAAGTTAATTTTAACCCAACCCATTACCAAACTGAGGCTAAGAACCTGGGGATGGATCCAGCCCAGACATGAGTTGATGAACCATGCTATATACATAAACAAAGTGAATTTAATAAAAGACAGATAATGCTCAGGCAGGAGAGTGTTTACCTTCATCAGCATCGACAGAGGGCCATGATAATACAAAGTCTATTACTTCTCTGATTCCAGCCATGGATGGGTGCATCAGAGAGTCACTTCCTCTAGCCTAAATAACCAATGACAAAGTTAAGATAAAAGAGGACAGATCTGCAAGAATGTATTTGATATTCCAGAAAAGAAATAGTTGTTCCAAAATGCAAATAAGACCCGTAAACAAGACTAACGATAAGGGTGACAATTTTACCATGAGAGAAGTGCACACTGAAAACAAACAAGCCTTCAACTTAAGTATATCCCGGGTCCTTGAAGCAGAGCCAAGATGGTACTGAACAACCGGAAGGAGGACCTGCCAAAAAGGCCATTTAACCTCTCCAAGTATAGAAGGAAACAATATACCGGCCCTAGCTTAGTGTAACATACAAATCAAGACAGCAAAAAAACAATGCACACCATGAATGTATAATATAAATGATAACCTTTTGAAGATGCAAAAACTATTGCCATTGTAACGTGGGGAGGGAAGGGGTATAAAAACAAAGGTTCCACATCCTCAAAAAAGGAAAAAGCCATTTTCCTTGTTACAACGCAGAGAATTTGAAGTTAGAATAACAGATTCGCTTCTATTAGCAGTCCTCCTTTTCTTTTCCTCTAGCCAGATAGGCAACCATGAGTAACTGCAGATTGCAAGGAGGTTTTCATTTCCAAACACCCACAAAAGACAATTCCTTGCAACTGTCCGACTGGGGCTTCTCTTGGCAATTGTGACAGACTTGGCTTAAAAGACTGTCTGGTTTGCATGTACCTGATTGGGATTAGTTTGACTCTGCTGCTTTGGACTTGGCCTCAACCAGACTGGAAGTCTGAAACAGACATAACTAATACTGAACAAGGTTTAAACCGCTTAAATTGGTTGAAATTAACCCACAACTGGATAATTTAATTCTTTTACTATTTTAATATCTTCAAATATCTATTAGTAATCATACAGGAAAATATTTAATATAATTATGCTAACCTGTATACATGAGAAGCAGCCTGTTCAGGCTGAAAAGATAGGTTACAACCCTCTTGAATTCTGGAAAACATCGATCCACTCTATCTGCAGGCTGGATGGAAACTGAACATGTGTTTGGGAATATATATCCTTTTTTGTATCTTGATAACCTGAGACCCAATCTCCTGAAATTTTACTGAAATCACTCCGATCTCTCTTCTCTCTGACCCATCTGAGACAAAGCCAAGATCCGATATGGCAAACCTTGGGTAAAATGGATTATCAATGAAGATTCTCCAGGACATTTATATATAAAGAGAAGAGACAAAAGAAAGAAAGAAGGTGATGGGAACAAGCGAAACCCCCGCGGCTTGTGAAGTTCTTTAACCCAACTCCCCACACTGCAAAACCACCATTCATTTATATACTTGGGCAGGAGTACAATTAATGCATGAGAAAGACTAATGCCCCTGATATACAACCAACCCAGGGGCACACCATGGCAAAACAAGAAGAATAATATAAGCTCGATAAAAAAAGGGCTAACTAAACACAATAAAAAAAGCCCGACTACCCTTATTCTAAACTCTCCCCCTCAACCTAAGGATAGATACATCCATGCGTGACTTGCCTAGTGAAGTACTCTCTGGAGTCTGGACAAGTCTTTGGTAAGAACATCTGCTACTTGACACTAAGAATCTGACAGTGTAGACATTATACAAGGAATAAAGACTCGCAACGAACTTAACTATTTGAGTCTGCTTAGCATGTTTTAAGGCATGGTTCTGATCTTCAATGCAGTGATGTCTGTAAACAGAATAGTAATCCAGCTCTTGCCTATTACTTTTCAGAAGACCAAAATAGGTGGTCACTACAGGACTCCCTTGTTTGAGGTCTTGAATCCATGTCAGTAGCAAGTTGATAGATATGCAAAATATCTTGGCACTGCCCACATCTGTTACAGTGTGCCCCACATCTCTTTCACAGTCATCTTCATCATAATTGACTATTGAATACCTGGAACGTTGTCTCCCTGCTTGTAGCAGAAGAAGTGGTCAGATAAGACTACGAGACATGCAAGAAGATGGGTAGGAGACTCCCTACACCAAGAATCTGAATAGAAAAGAGTGCTGACACAGAAAAAAGGGGATCCACAAGAGAGAGGACAGGAGCTGGCAGACTAGCAAAGGCACCAGAACTCAGCCAAAACATGGGTGCACCAAAGAGGAAGATCTCTCTGACTGTGCCATACCCACAAAGTTCAATTCCGCAGGCAGGAATCAGGGAAAAGAAGCATGTGACCTGAAAAACCTCCGAATACCTAAAAACAGGGCCTGGCTGAGAAAAGCAGGGAAAACTCCCCATTCCCAGCATCAATCCATGGATTCAGAGAGGGAGAGATGAGAAGAGCAGATATGTGCAGAGACTTTGGAGTGGAAGAGGTGGCCAAGAACCACGCAAGCAGACCTCTCTTGTAGCAACTTATACAGAAATCAATCAATACAGTAATTACAAGTATGCCACTAAACAATTATACCCTACTTATCCACCCCTGAACATTTCTTTTTTGGTTAGTAGCCCAGTGGCTAAAGCCACCGGGGAGAAACCCCCCACCCCCACCCAAGGACCGATCCTGCATCCCTCTCTCACCACCCACCCCAGCCCAGGCGGACGGACTATCCACCCCTCCACATACAATAACTAACCCCCTGTACACAGCCGCAACTATCTCTGGGGCAAACAAGTAATAACCCGGGGTTTATATGGTTCTGACCACATGGACTTCGCGGGGGGGGGGGGGGGGAATTGCAATGTCAGAGTAATTCTTTTATAATAAAAATGCCACCTTTCAGCAAGTTTTGGAGTACATAACTAAACCTGACAGATCTTTAAGCATTGAGTACCATAAAATAAACGAAGTTCATAAATAGGGACTATCAACATATCAGCATGAAGACACCCACAGAGCTAGGGTTTCATGCACTCCTATTGGACATAAAATTAGGAATAAAAATATAAATTCCTTTTTTGAGGCCTTTAAAAAGGAGAAATTTATATTGATGCAATGCACATATGGGGCTATATAGAATCATAGATAGCCAGTGCATAATTAATATTTAATTCCGTGCGCTTGGTTTTGAAAGAGACAATTTGGGTTCGAGGGCGGGACCTTCTCCGCTGACTATAGCTAGTGTACATCAGCGTAAAGTCTGAACACCCTTGATTAACTGTCAAAGAAACTTAGGATCCTTTTGTGTGGGTTGACACTAAGGGTAGACTCACTCGCATAGCTCACTATGGATTCTCATTCACCACGGAAAGATTGACGGGATTAGGTTTTATCAAAAGGCCATGTTTGGGTAAAACCCTATAATCTGGAGGGTATGGTGTAGTATGCAAAAGCCATATACAATTTTAGGGGGGTTATGATGATTTCTAGACTCCAGGGGTATTTTGGTAATTTCTGGGTTCCAGGGGGTATTTGTGCAATTTTGACCAGACTAGATGACTTAATACAAGTTCTGGGCTGGAGAAAAGTTTTGGTGCAATCCTTCACTTCCAAAGGCTCTGAGGCATTTTTTTGAAAGTTTAGGAGTCATTTGACTATGTTTTGGACTGTAGGGGTATTTTGATAATTTAGTCAGGTCAGGGGGACTTGGTACAAGTTCTGGGATGGCAAAAGAGGTTTTGGTGTGATCCCCAACTTTCGGAAGCTCTGAGGCAATTTTTGGAAGTTGGGGGTCATTTCCTAATTGTCTGAATTGCAGGGGTATATGCAAAATTTTTTAGAGAACACGAAAGATAGAAACATCTCATTTGTATTCATCATTTGTACAAGAGGTTGTCGGTATGTTACGACTATACAAAATACAATTCCACACTGACAAGGGATACAAGGGCATAGCCACAATTTTGGAAAGTTGCAGGGTATAACTGCAATTTAAAGGACTTGGATATTCCTGGCCTGCGAGGAGGGACATTTTCGTAATTTCTAAGGGTCACATATTTCTGCCATCCAAGAGGCATAAGGATGTTACGCAATGAAGATCATCTGAGCCACAGGGGCATAAGTGTAAAAACTCGGGGGTATTTATATAATTTCATACCCTTGGTGGATTTACACAAACAAACAGATGAATGAACAAATGAATAAACGAACAGGCGCCAACTTCAGCTTCCACTTTTTGAACCTTGTTCTACCTTTTTAACCCTACTAAATCTTCAGCCTAGGGAACATTTATAGAGAATCAGAGATATCTAGACCCTAGGTTAATAGAAATCGGCATTTTTGGACCCCAGGTTGAGAACCTGGGTAGCAAAAAAAACAAAAGGGCCAATCAACCCCGGTGGGATCCACCGAGGTGAAAAAGGGCCTTTGGACCCCGATGTTGCAAGGTAAAATTGTAACAAATACCTACTATGCAAGTAGGGATGATCCACTATATAGTGGTCTAAGAAATAATCAGCTGGACGGCCTACTCAGAAAGAATGCTGAGTAAATTGTGACTTAAAGTGACAGTCAAGTTACTTAGGTTACAAATTTATTCGGAGGTCGTCTCCAAGTCCAACAAGGAAGTTATGGTCCTTAAGTGGTGCCTGGTCTTCCGGTTAAAATGAAGTCCAAGGAAGGACTCTCCTTCGTTCAAGCATGGTTCAAGTACGAAGCACGAAAAAATCCGGCAGCACAAGATCTTAGGACCAAGTATAAAGCACAAGTACAAAGAACAAGCTCGAGGAAGGACTCCAAAGCTTTGCACAACAGTCTTCTATTGGGCGAAACTCCAAGGAGACGGAGCAGGATTCCAGCAGCACCTCCGGCATCAACGCTTCAGAAATGGGGGTGTGGGGGGGTATTTATAGAAAATTCCCCCCCCCCTCTCTCTCTCTCCATCGGTTAGGACCCCCCTAACCGATGGTGACCTCACGATGGTGTCACCATCGGTTAAGGGGGATCACCATCGGTTAGGGGAGATCCCCCCTTAACCGATGGTGACCTCATCGTGAGGTCACCATCGGTTAGGGGGCTAACCGATGGTGACCTCATGATGAGGTCACCATCGGTTAGGCCCAACCGATGGTGACCTCATCATGAGGTCACCATCGGTTGGGGCTCTCCCTCTCCCGCATGTAAGGGTTCATCCCCCTATAAATACCCCCCTATTCCATAAGAAAGGGGGGTTCCAAAATTGTTCCGACGAAGCCCTGTTGGAAAAATCCCATAAAAATAGAAAAGAGCATTTGCTCATTACTCTCTCATTCTCCAATCCCCCTCGCTTGGTGTGCGAAGGTACAAATCCCCTTCTTTAGCCCGATAGGCCAGGCGTGGAGAGGAGAGTTGCCGGCGTAATCGTCATCGACATTCCTTCTTAATCCCCATCCCCCACATCGAGCAAGTCTCTGGGGGTATATTCCGGGGTTTAAATACCGTCCATATCGAGCAAGTCTCTATGGACACATGGTATTTAAATACCCATGTTCTCCCCGCCCATCGAGCAAGTCTCTGGGATGGTGGATTTTGTGTTTATATGTATATGTTTTCTTGAGGAGACTCTGCCCAAGCGGAGGTTCTGCCCAAGAACATATTCGTATATTCACAAATTTGTGTTCTTATATATATGTTCCTTAAGACGAAACTCTGCCCAAGTGGAGATTCCGTCCAAGAACACATATATAAAGATCGTAAATTTGTAATTATACAAATATGTTCCTTAAGGAGAATCTCGCCCAGGCAAAAATCTCTCTCAGGGGACGTATCCATATAAATACAAACTCGTGTTATATGTATATGTTCCTTAGAGGAAACTCTGCCTAAGCGGAGGTTCTGTCCAAGAACATATTCGTATATTCACAAATTTATGTTCTTATGTATATGTTCCTTAGGGGAAACTCTGCCCAAATGGAGACTCCCCTAAGAATATATCCATAAAATCACAAATTTGTGCCTATACGCGTATGTTTCTTAGGAGGAATCCTGTCTGGACAATAGTCCCCTCTAAATTCATATCCGTATAATCACAAACTTCATGTTTATATAAACGTATTTCTTAGTGGAATCTCTGCCCAAATAGAGACTCCGTCCGAGAACATATCTATATAACCACAAATATGTTTCATTGTGTATATGTTTCTCAAAAGGGACTCCGTTCATACGGGGGCACCTTTCTACCGGATACTCTGCTCAAATAGAGATACCGTTTGAGAATATATTCATAAAGTGCAAATTTGTGTTTATACACATATACCTTCTTAGGGCAAAACCCCTCCGGGCAAAGTTTCTCCCGAGAATACATGGATATAAGCATACACCTATATGAAAACATCTCTATGAGGACACTCCGCCTAAGCAGAGGTTCACCAGGACATATTCACGCATTCAAAAGGACTATGATGACATACACACATCCAAAGAAAAAGAGGAACAAGACAAGAATTGTGTCCAAGTATTTCAAATGGGGGCACATATGCACCTCCACGAGAACCATACCCGTGGAAATGGACTTTGGACAGGAATTATAATCTGACAAGAACCTTCCCGGGGACACATTCATATGTTCCCCGAAAATCATACCCGCACAAGTGCGAAATGAGGAAAAAAGAAACTCTACCTCAAACTCGGACTTTGCTCAAAAATGGCATTGTGAAAGAACCTCATATAAAAATTTGCACAGTCATCCTTCTAATACGGAAGTGTTGCTCTGGGTTATAATACCCCCAAGTTCAGAACCAAAATCCACGGGTATATACCCGTTCATAATAATAATCCTCATGTTTCCCCAAATAAAATGTCTAATCAACCCTTTTGCAAAAAGAAGAAAAGACCTCAAATAGGTCCACGGGTATATACCCGTTTCCTTTTTCAAAATCAAACTTTGGACTCCAAAAGGACAGTCATTCCAAAAATGAAATACTCAAAGTGAAAAGCATTTCAAAATAATCAAAAGAAACAAAAACATGTCATGATCGGGATTTTCTAAAAAGCATGCATATTTTTCTCGTCCTTTACTATGAATGGTATTCGGGTTAAGACCGGTATTAAATAATACCAAGTGTCTTAACTCGATGTAAATGTAACATCGATTCCGGTCGATGGAGACGGAGGTCCAGCACATGCTACCCTAATCATCTGATGAGAATAGACATGGGACTCAAGAAGTTCAGATAAAAAACGGCGCACCGTCCGTTCGCGGACACAACCCGTCCGTTCGCGGACACTACCCGTCCGTTCGCCGGACAACAAAATTCTTCTTCCGCATTGCGCGGACTCTTTTTCTGTCTGCTAGACAGGCTGGCACGCCCCGCAAATACCAAAAATACACAGCATGTGATATGAATACATGAACACCAAAATAAAATGAAATGAATGAATAAAACTGAGTGAGAAAAAAATCCCGTGTCAACACCCGACGGGATCCACCAGGGTTGAACATGGCCAAAAATGGCCTTTGGACCCCGGGCCAACCCGCCGTGGTCACGACCCTGCTGGGGTCAGCTTGATCCTGGACAAAACCATCGGGGTTGAATGACTGGCTGGGTCCTCCGGGGTCAGATGACCCCGCGCAGGTAGGGCTGTTCATAATACGGTTCAAACTGAAAAACCGAACCGAGGTTCGGTTTTATGGGCCAAGTGGTTCGGTTCGGTTCTAGGCCAGGAAACCGAAATAAACCGAATATACATATATATTTATATAACTAATAAAACTAAACAAAAAAAAAGGATAGCGCAGTGGAGGGCGCGCGACTGCGCCCTCCACGCGCGGGGTGGTCGCGAGTTCGAAACTCGCGACCACCCCAAAACCATGTTTTTTGCCAAATTTTCAGGAAAACCCCCAAAAATATCAGAGAATACCCCAAAAAATGTCAGAAATACCCCAAAAATGCCAGGACCGTGGGGATTTCGGTTTGAACCGAACCGAACCGAACCGGTTCGGTTCAATGAATGACTTCGGTTCGGTTCGGTTTCCTCCAAAAATGGAGGAAATGTACACCCCTACGCGCAGGTCTCTCCGGGGTCAAACGACCTTTTGACCCTAGATTTCAAACAAGGCCACGGAGGGGGGGGGGGGGGCGCAATTGAACCTGGGCTAGGGCCCACAGGGGTCAACTAAGCCCCTGCAGAGGTTTTTAAACATCCATTCCCCCCCACCCCCCGCCACCCAAAAAAAGAAAGAAAACACAATTTTAGCCAGCCGGTCAACATCCTAGGCCAGAACCGGGGGGGGGGGGGGGGATTGAACCTGGGCTAGGGCCCACGGAGTCAACTAAGCCCCTGCAGAGGTTTTTAAACATCCATCCCCCCCACCCAAAAAAAGAAAGAAAACACAATTTTAGCCAGCCGGTCAACATCCTAGGCCAGAACGGGGGGGGGGGGGGGGGGGTGGCTTTCAGGACGCGTGTCAAAAGGCCAAAGGAAGATTGCTGGTTGGTTCGTCTGTCATTTCTCCTGCACCGACGACTAGCGGGGAGGAATTTTGCACCTGTTCAGGTCACATAATACACGTTCCCTAATTAATTATTCACAAGTGTGTAAATGCAATTCCTCCCTTACTACCTTTGCTGCAACATTCATTCACCCCGGATGTCCGATAGGACTTGCCGATCTTCGGGGATCGTTAAAAACCACAAGGCGCCTAGCTATAAGCCTTTTAATGGTTGTCTTGGGTACCGTTCATATTTAAATCACCTCGTTCGCTGCGAGGGACTCAAACTGAGATGGTATTGGATTCGTAGAACCCAAGATGTGGAGATACTCCACGGAATGACGGTGTTGGCTTTGTGCTATGTCCCGTCCTCCATCTCCAAATATAGATCACCTCGATATAACTGAGGAATTACGTCTCAATTAAATCGAGAAAAATAAAGGGTGCAACAACTCCACAGACCTTGATTGCATGTAGACTTGTAGAGGACCATAAGCTTTATTAGATCTGTGAAAGTTCATGACTTTACAAAGTAATTCTGAACACTAAAATACATACTTGGGGATGAAGACGCCCACATAGTTCAGCTGCAAGTTTACGTACATCTTCATATTCAAACAAACCAAATGCCCTGGATAAGAACAGGAAATGTTAGGTCCCATGAAAAATTAAATGACACTGAGAAGAGGCCAACATCCTGGAGAATACGGCACCTGTTGAATAGCAGAGCAGCTATGCTATCCCGATTGGTCATATGCACATGTCCTTTAGCTGATGATTAAGAGCATTATTAATTCAACAAATAAATGGAGAAAACTTCAGAAGCAGAAAGACAATTAAAAACTCCACTACGTAAGAAGATCAATCTGAATGAGTTTCACATATCCAGATATCCACTTCATCAAGTTAACACATTGTTTAATAACTAAATGACAAGCAAAGCTAAAGGTGCCTCGTATTTCCTCATTGTTCAGGGAGAAAATGCCTCAATGCCTCCTAAGACCTCAACCTGATTAGATGAACAAAAGCTGACTATTGAAACTAAGAGCTGACAATGCAACTAGCAACTATAGGTAATACAATTAGAGGGGAAAACATGCAATTAACAGCCTTTAATGCAATTAGCAACCAAAGGATGAATAACTGAAACCAATACCATACCCTTCATATTCTCTTGGCCACAAAGGTCACCATATAGTGTGGGAGACTCCAAATCATCAAAAACTTTAAGCGGGATTAATCTGATAATTAATAATGGGCAAAGGCGATTGAAAAGAGAAGTCCTCAGTGTGCTAGCATCTTCTTTTGCAAAACTTGCATGGCTTCTATCAAAGATCCAGCTTTCATCCATACTGCAGAAGAGCAATTGATTACTTACAAAAAGCACAAGTTCATTCTCTCTTCAAGAAATGCTTTAAGTTAAATCCATAATTATGAATCATGCCAACTATCTAGAAAGCCTTACAAGACAAACTGAGATGTAAAGGGAAAAAGAAACATTATAAATATAGAAATTTAATGTAAATACAAATGATAGAAAAAACTAAGACATAAAGGCAGATAATACACTATTTATAACAAGAGAAATAAATGGAGGTTAAATGGAGGAATGAAATGCATTCGAGAAAGCTCTTACTATTGCAGAAACTTCAGCAACTGGAGGTTCTGAGGAACCGAGGGATCTCACATGGAATTGCTGGAAAGAACATCTTTGAGGAATCTATTAGAAAAATGGTTGCAGGAAGTGCAGTTGCACCGGAAAACCTTTATTCAATGGCCACAAGGTGAACCTTAATGCTAACGTTGTCCACAAGACAGCTATGGACAGATAAGGTACTAAAACCCAGCTATGGCTGGAACAAGTCCAATTCCAACAGGAGAAGCCAGAACTGGCCTTCAAACCAGAGCTGGAATCAGAACCAACCAGTTTGGAATCTGGTCTTTTAAGCCTTGATGGCGAAAACGAGAATAAAACATATGCCCATGCTGAAACGACATAATCATTGGATAGAGGATGACATGCAAATTTCTCACGAGACTATTCAATTTTATAATAAGATGTTTGCTGCAGAATAGGTATGATGTCTCTGATGGTCTGATGAAGCCCCTGCATTGACAAGCAGTGATGTTGAGTTGTTTTTACAGGTGGTCACGGAGAAAGGCTAAAAAAGCTGTCTTCCAGCACACAGGGAATAAAGCAACAGAGCCAGATGTCCTATCTTTTTGTATCTGAAAATTTGGAAAGTGGTGTAGGATGGTGTACTGGCTACTGCGTGAGAATGTGCAAATTAATAGGGGAGGTAGCTGCAAGCATATTAATCAGATTTCTTGGCTCTGACGCCAAAAAGGAGAGCATGGCAGAATATTAAAGGACTTTTACCATTTGCACTGTTCAATGGATTACATAAGACCATCATAGAGGTGTTCGCCTTTAGATGGGCCAGCATACAAGTCATATTATTGAAGAGAATCAAGAATGCTTTTGTTAGTGTACAAGGCTCAAGGATAATTTCTTGTCAGCACGTGAGGTGTTGAAGCAAAGCTCTAGGACTGGTTTGTAAATTGGATTTTGTTGAATTTTATTAGATTGGGGCTTCCAACTCAAATTGAGTGAAGAGGGCTCCACTATTATAGCACAATAATATTTTTGTCCCTTTCCATGTGGGACTATTCTTATGCACCTCATGTGCAGGCCGAATTTAGGTTCTGTCAAAGGACCATAAACACGGAGCGTGCAACCAGAATCACACTATGGGCTCTGGTACCATGTGCATGTCACCCTCAAAACCTAGGCTTTGAGGGGCCGGAAGCTACACTATATAAGGATCAGCCCACTATTGGATTCACTGATGTGGATTTTAATGGGGTAAGATGATGTGGGGTCCACAATCAGGAGTGTGGGACCCACTCTTATACCCTGCGGAATTTTACTAGATTGGGGCTTCCTAACTTTAACGTGATGAGTGAAGAGGGCTCCCTTATTATATGCACAATAATACTTTCGTCCCTTTCCATGTAGGACTATTTTTACAGATTTGAATAAAGCCTATGATGAAATGGACTTGCGCTTAAGAAACATTATGCATTTGCACCATTTTCCTGATAGTTGAATAAAGACAGTGCTTAATTTCAGCCAAGTTTTCAGCCACTATAGATGCGACTGTATATGGTTTCTTTCCTCCTTCAGGTGCTAGACAAGAGGGTCCACTTTTCCCGTAATTATTTGCCTGCTAGCCAACACACTAAGCAAAATGAGCATAATGACAGATGTTACAGGGCTGGCTGGTTTCACGGTATTAAGACCTTCAGAACCTTTGTATGAATTTCATACAAACGACACACAGATGGTACTTTGTTCTCTACTGAATGGAACATTCGCTCCAGGAATTTTCTTTTTTGGATTAGTCGGGTTCATTTATAAGTGTTTCAAGGCTTGCTCAGGACTGGGGATAAATTATAATATCTCAAGAATAAGTGTGAGTATGGAGGAGGATTTTGTACAGGACTGGAGTGTGCAAATGTGATGGTTGTCAGGTAGAGAAGTTTCTCATTTTATACTCAGGCCCGCAGTTGACCTAAGAGAATTTAAGTTGCTCATATTGGCATCCACTGTCTCAGAAAGGTAAAAGCATGAGGAAAGGAACAATGGGCCAGAAGACTGTCCTATTGGATTCATGTCTCTCTTCTAATCCTCAATTTGTTTTCCAAATTGAATCAGATTGGATGAAGGTTTTTTTTAGCCTCTACAAGTTAAACAGCAACAGATTTGAAGACTTTCATTTGACTTGGCATTGTGGCTAAATGGTTGTGGGAACTTTTACATAATGGTCTCACTGACATTGTGGAAAAGTGTCATTGTTCAGGAACATTAACAGGAAGTTTAACAGACTTTTTACACAGTGAACATACTACACGTGTCATCATTCAGGGTATGTGAAGGCAGGTGTCTGATTAAACAGCGCGTGAAGATTGCATTGGAAATGGGGAAAACATATATGGATAAGTGGGCAGGCAATCCAACATTTAGGGTGAAGTCTTAAGATAAAAAACCTGTTTCAGATCTAGTCTAGATTTTCAGCGAATCAAGTCAAAGATCATTATTTGGATGAGGATCTAAGGATTCAATGGGAGGTTGAAGTTCACTATTCCTAAAGATTCAATGGGAGGTTGAAGTCCACTATTCACTCAAAGGTCAGGGACTGAATTGGTATATTGGATTACTTACTGATTTACAAAGTTCGAAAGAATGCTGGTAGAAACTAGAAAGGACCAGATGGTCTGGGTAAGAGACAATTGCAACTTTTCTGTTCGATCTTGTTACAAATTGCAGGAGGGTGTATGTACACAATATAACAACTTGATGAAAGAAAATATAACTTACTGAAAGAAAATTGTCTCCATTTAAGCTTTGTGCTTTCATCTGGCTGGTGCTTCAGAAAACCGTTACAAAGAGTTATGGTAGAAAGTGGAGTCATCACTGCTTCTTTATCATTTATTCATTAACTGTTACATCAGCAATTTAGTGAGTAGGTTTATGGAACAGCTGGTGCACATGTTTCACTTTTGCTTCTTGTGAAGACATGGATGTTCTTCTGGAGTATCAGGTTATGATCCTACCACATGCAATTTGTCACTTTCTTGCAGCATTTGGCGGGAGTGAAGTGATCTAATCTCAAAGGGAGTAAAGTATATCAGAAAACATTTGTCTTAGAGCTTCACCTCTTTTGTATAGTTGGTGGCTTGGTGCCAGTATGGTCCACAGACTCCACACATTCCTGTAGAAAGTAAGCTTGGGAGCTTCTTCTTGCCCTTTCTTTTTTATATTGATTGGATGAAAGGAACCTCTCTTCTACTCTCTGACTATACCGCTACTATTTAAGATTAGTGGGAAAAAAGACAAATCCTTAAAAAATTAACTATTAATTCATAACTTTCCAAGCTCATGTGTTTAAATAAGCAGCCTAAAAATTAAAAAACCCTTAATATTAAAAGAAGTCCCTAAAAAGGATCTATCTCAAATTATCAGGCGTCTTATGATTGCAGGAAAACTTTCTTAGGTTGGCTAAATAAAAAGGACTGCAACTTAAAGACAAAAAAATATTAATAAATAGCAAGGTTTTACATTTTCTATAAAAAGCATAAAAATTCGAAAACCCTTAATACTAAAAAAAACCCTAAAAAGGGTTCTTTTCAGGAAAAAGTGAGTTCCTGCTTTCCATAATTTGGCTGCATAAAAGGGACCGCAATTCAAAAAAGAAGAAAATTATATTGCATCACATTGAGGACCATGATGCTTTTTCCAGGAAATCCAGATACCTCCCAAAAAAAGGTTTTACTTTGAGAAAATAACTCGCTAGGCATGAAGTTTGTTACATGGTTCCCAATGCACAACCCATAAACTTGATAAGCATGATGAGAGTGGTACTCCATAACCAGAAGCAAACCAAGTCATGAAGCAACCACTCAATCACATGGAATCTTATATTCTTATACTCCCATAGTGTGCATTTTCCATCCAGTACTTTCAGGATGGCACCTTGTTGTACAAAAATTCCAACTTCCCTACATCTTGTCACCAACAGGTCAATCTACATCTGCTTTCCAATTTTGGAGAAAATAACATTTAGCTCAACCTTGTACTTAAATTGTTCCATTCCATCTATATTTTTCAGGATGGCACCTTGGTTTATCTAAATTCTTTTTCTGCTATGGCAGTCAGATGCCTGATACCCAAACACCTAGGTTATTATGAACTCTGGGAGAATAGATGGATCAGTTAAAGAGGTATGTAAAAGATAGGTGGGTAAGTTTTTGAGCACAGCATGTTCATGGAGAGAGATACAGTGTCAGCTATCAATTAATTAAGTGAAAGAAACAAATGCAGTTAAAGAGGAAAGACGGTGGTAATATTTACATACTCCTCCTGTCCCTGCATATATGACAGAACACGTTGCAAGACAAATTCTCCAGCTTCTGCTAACTGTTCACTTAAATAACTCATAAATCGAACAAGGACCGCATTTGATGGGTTTAAGAACATCTTTTCAATCAATCGATCAATCAGACTACCCCAATTCTTAACCTACACAAGAATAAACTGTTGAGTAAGTCAAACAATTTGACAATTGCAATGTTCATGGAGAAGTAAAAAATTCCTAACACTCAGAAAACTGATTCTTTATGTCGCAGTATCATAGTGACAGAAATAGGTGAATGTGCAAACACTTCTTAATAGAGATACCTGAATAAATGGGAGAAAATAAAGATTCATGCATGTTTCGTAAGTAAAAAGATCTTCAAACGCTGGTTTTGATTTGTTTTATTTGTTTTGTTTTGGTTCTGTGTGTTTATTTATATGGTATGTGTGTGTTTGTAGCCTTGCGGAATAGGATTCATGTAGCCGACCCCAGGGCCCAAATAATGGGATAAGGATCTAATGATGATGATGATGATGTGTGTTTGTGATTTTGGATCAGGCCTAATGATGTAAGCTCATGTCCTTTACCTCTCCCCATCAACGTACGCTAATGTTAGTTACATCAACCACCACATAGCTGTCCATAATATGATCAACTCAGAAAAGGGCACTGAGAACAAAGAAATTTCTGAAAGAAAATTGTATTTAATTGATTCTCTTCTTCTTCTTCTTTTCTTTTATGTTTTAATTTGCATGATTGATTTCTTTCATTATTCAAATATCTAACTGGATTTTAAGATCTTATTTCTGTATTCATTATCTTATTTACAATGAATTTCTTGGCTATTTTATCATCATTATTATTGTTATCATTTTTTATAAAATTGTTATTTGATCAGCATGAAAGGATATGGATGTAGTTGACAATTCATTATTGTATTTTTTTATCAATTGCTTCCTATTTTAGTCATGCATTTAGGTCAAACTTCAAAGTTTATGGATCCTGGGTTCATGTATTCATGTATATTAAATTGAGATTATCTTCAGATTTTCTTTTATTTTCACTTGAAATTTGTTTCTATGTTTCATTCCTATTTCAATTATTTTAACTCTTGTACAATAATTTGGTTATTTTCAAGTTTAGGACAAGGATTTATTTTGCACTTAGAACATATTCTCACTAGACTCCTTGATGTAGGCTCTTTTCAATTTCTGGTCATGATGTTATGTTTCTTCTCAGCACCCCAAGGTGTTATTTCTTCTCTTTGTTTTTTTAGAAACGTGTACATGTTAATCATGGCTTTAAGAACATCATTGGGGTATATTTACAACAAGATATTACACTAGGTAAAATCCTAAACACTGATTTTATTCTTAGAGAGGGTTTATAATCCACATTAATTCCTTTTAGAAATACCAACAGTATATTTCTAATTTTCTAGTAACTATGGTTGGCAATATTGGTCAAATCGGATTGGAATCGGCCTATGTCGATCCGATTTTGGGGAGGGGGAATGCCGACCCACCCATGACGTAAATCGGCCCAACTCAGCCCGATTCTGCTCGATCCATCCCGATTCCACCAACTCCAGATCGATTCGAAGGGTTTTTGTGTTTCTTTAATGAAGTCGGCCTAAATTGGGCCGAATCCGGCCCGATTCGGCTGACTCGAGCGGATCCCTCCTTAAGGAGGGATTGGGACTGCGTACCCCAACCCCAGTGTTGGGAATCAGATCGGCAACCCTCTTACACATGACTCACACATAGAAATCGGAGGAGAGACAGAAGAAGGAAGAACAGGGACACAAACACACAAAGACACCAGATTTACGTGGTTCGGAGGCAAAGTCTGCCTACGTCCACGGCCGCAGCAGCAAAACCTATGAGAATGTGCCAGAATCGTACATCGTACAAGAGAATCAGCCCTCTTTATAGATTGGGAGATTAGGGCGCTAGAATCAAGGGTTGCGTGGACAACAATACCCATAAGAAACAAAACGGAAACTGTTTGTTCCTGGGTGTGTCGACCTACCCTCATTAAGGTGTCGACCTGGCTGCCCCCAGACCCCCGCGACCTGACCGCGTAGGTCGATCCGCGACTGCGAAGCGCACGTTTAAGAGTTCGGGCTCCACCCTCTAACACCCAACCCACGGCCTCCTAGCCAAGGTTTGGCGCATCGGCGATTCAGGCCGAATCAGGTTCTCCTTGATTTGGTTCGATTCGCTCGAATCGGACCGATTCGGTCCGATTCGCATGGATGCGGCCAGAAACCTGGTTTCTGGCCCATTTCTTGGCCGATTCTCTTGAATCTGGCCTTTTTTTGACTAACTATCTGGTTTAGGCCTCTTGTAAATGTGTTTCATCATATTCGATGACATTTATATCATGTAATTGCTATACAAACATTTATTTTCAATCAAAAAAAATATTAGAAGAGTGAAAACAAATTGAAACTCATTAATAGAAAGATATTTACATTGCACAAAGTAAATACAACGATCAAACTCTAAATTCCAATATAGAATACAATGACTTACTCTAATATCCCCAATGCCCTTACTGATATGGATCATATGAATTCCATTGGGATTGGCTAGGCACTGACTCTGACTCATCTGACTCTGAGGGTAGCTCTCCAATAATATGATAACCTTTTCTTTCAGACACAAAATTACGATACTCATCCCATGTCATCATGGTATGGTATCTCTGTCGAAACAGCCTGAGATAATGGTCCACATCTGGCAGCCAGGACGGACTACATTCAGTTGTGCCATCTGTACATCCTCCAAGTGAGCAAAAACTTAAACTGGAACAGGAACAAAAAATGCTACAAGAGGAGCCAGGAGGATTACATATATGGAGATGGACCAAGGTAGCCTACTGTGGCAGTGTACCCACTATACGGTCTGTACCCACTAGAGTAGTTTGTGTTAGTGGACTCGGGGTGATAGCTATGGCCGCCATAGGATCCAACAGACTCTTGTGTACTCATCCTCTCGAAGTCTGATATCATAGTGTCCTAGCTATTGGAATCCACTGCTAAACCTCCTGCATGACCACTAGGTCTAAACTTCTGCCTTCTTTTGTACTGCAGTGGGGCCCCATGACTAGTATCTTGGGTGCACCCCCAAAAAATTGCTCCTCTATGAATGCCATCCCACCACCTCCTCCTCCCTGACCACTGTCACCATCTCCTCCTCCTGACCACTGTCACCACCTCCACCTCCCTGAGGTGTGTTACCACCACCGCCACCTCCAGCATCTGAAGAAGAACCACCTGCAAATGCAATATGATTTTAAGATAGGTTAGCACAATTACAAATACATTTGAGGTAATGTGCAATACAAAATGATGACCTACCAGTAGTCATCGAATCATGGGAGGCGCTATTGGGCAATCATGGTGAATCTAACGGAGACGGTGTATCATCCTCTGCATTTGGATCCAAAGTCTCTGCATCTACAATGTCAAGTGGATCTTGAACAACGGTAGCACATTTCTTGCCTTTCTTGGATCCCCAACCAGATAACCAACTCTTCTTTTTTTGTACTGGGGGAGGTGGCTCTCGTATAACAACTCCCTTAGTTGGCCGGGACTCTGTTGCACCAGTTTTTTTTCGGCGGGATTCTTGAGCTATTTGCTTCCCCTTTGCCAATTGAGATGATGTGGGAGCCCTTGTAGATTGTGAGGGAGCAGCAACCTAGGTAGATGACCCTCTCCTTCTAGATTGTGAGGGTGCTTCCCTCAAAGATCGTGTACGGGGGAGGCCTTCCATCAACCTCTCAAAATCATCATCATCATCATGACCATGTCCTCCACCTGCAATAGCCCCCAACATGATACATTAACACAAATGCAATTGATAAAATATGTAAGATGAAACAAAGAAATTACTCTCCCACCTATAGTACGCTCAACATGCTATAGTTCTATGTCCCCAAGAAGATCCACCTCAGCCTCTGGATCCATCTCATAATGAGGGGAGTATGGCTGTCCCATATTTCCACGATCTCCCTCCTCCTCTGCTGTTGCTTTTGCTACTACCCTTACCAGGAAAGTGTTAAGGCGAGGTGGACCTTCAGGATCATCTGCCTCCTCATCTAACTCATACTTCCCTCGCTCTGTGGTTGCTCGTGCAACCCATGCAACCATTGGGTCTTCTTCATCTCGTAGGAACCCAATGTCAACAGGATCATAGTCTACGTCCCCACGCTGCTTTGGATCTTCTGTGAAATGTTTGACCCTCAACCTCATATTGTAGTGCACGTAGACCAAGTTGTCCAAGAGCCTATATGATAATCGATTTCGCACTTTGGTGTGTATCAATGCAAATGTACTCCATTTTCTCTCACATCCACTAGATGAGGATGTCTGCGATAAGATCTTCACTGCAACTTTTCTCAATGTTGGCGTAGTATGCCCAAAGTTAAACCACCAATCAGCTGCAACCAAATTAGTGAAACTCAATTAGCCCTCAACCATCAACTTGCAATGAAAAAAAATGAAAGGGAAAGCATATTACCGCCTTCAACACGCTCCCGACCAGCAATGGCAGATGGCTCAGCAAAGCCCCCAATAGCCTCCCGAAAGCTCTTCATCTGCATTTATTAAATTGATCATGCATATCAAATTCAAGTATTTGTTTGGATGGAAGTTGATAACCCTATACTTGCCTTATCAATGGCATCCGCTGCTTGCATAAGACTTCTTGACAATATTTCAACAACTCTTGTAAAAGCAGCCGTCAAGTCATCCTCATATGCCAGCTCGTGCGTGTAATGGTAATTATGGTATGCAGGGTGGAGATAATATGCTGCAAATGACGTATAAAATATCAATGGTTGCATAATACATTAATACTTATTATAACGTGAAAATATCAACAGTTTCCTTACCCGCCATATGTAGATCTCTACTCATCTGCCGGTCCCATCTATCATCAACAACATCGAAGACCAAGTGTGCATACCGAGGTGAGACTTCACGGATCTTCTTCTTCGCGGCTTCAAGCTTTGCGTACACCAATCCGATAGAAGGTCTCCAATCTCCATCAACCACCCTCAATACCTCATATAGAGGTTCAATGATCTGAACCAGCTTGAACACCCGATCCCAAAAATTTGAGCTGTTGACGATGCCTTCCACCTCTTTTCCATCCGATGTTCCAGCAAAAGTGCTTTGCAACCATTTCACCCCTGAACATGCGTTTCAATCCATCCTTGTGCTTCAATAGGCTTTGTAATGCGACAAAATTTGTTGCAAAACGGGTGACAGCCGACCTCAACAACTCTCCACCAATAGACTCTCTCATCCACGCCAACACAACATGATGATTTTAGATGAACCTTGTAATCTTCTGCCCCGCATCCACCACCATTTTCACTGCTTGCAGTGTCCCAATCTCTTTCAGCCAGGGTTTGCCGAATCGGGGCGAATCGGCCCGATTCCCCCGAATCGGTGTGAATCAGGGGAAACTCGATCTCTGATTCGCCTCGATTCCCTTTATATATATATAATATCATATTGTAATATATGTTATACATTATAAATATGATATATATTACATATATGTATTTAATCAATATAAATGTGTCTGAAATATGATATATGTATATATATAATATATATGCAATATATATATATATATATCATATGATATATTATATATATAATATACTCTTGTGAATCGGTCCGATTCGAACCGATTTTAGGGGAATCGGGGTGAATCAGTAGCAACCCGATTCGCCTTCCGATTCTGATTCGGCAAACCATGCTTTCAACATCAAATCAACACAGTGGGCAGCACATGGGGTTCAGTAAAGATGAAGATAAATCTTCATCAACTCCTCCCCTGCTTTTTTGTAGGCAGATCCATTATCTGTCACCACCTGCACAATGTATTGCTTACCAATCTCCTCAACAACGTCCCGCATCAAACTCAAAATACATTCGTAGTTGTGTACTCTATCGGATGCGTCAACAAATTTGTGATAGTAGACTTGTCTATCACAATACACGAGGAAGTTGATGAGGTTGCTCCTGGTGGTGCCCGACCAACCATCACACATCAATGTGACACCATACTTCTCCTATTTCTTCTTAAAACTGTCAATATAAGACTTGATCTCATTAACTTCTTCCTGAAGATATTTCCCAGCCAAGTCCCTAGCTGTAGGAGGCTGCACATGTAGCCCTGCACGTTGAACCTCCTGTATAGCAGTTTTGTAATAAGGACTATTTGCTGCATTGAATGGTAACCCTGTATGGTGCCACCACTTTGCAACTGCTCGACCCACCTTGTATTTCGGCCCCTGCTGGTTGTATGCATCCTCAATCCTAGTCTGCTTGCCATGCTCCCTAGGATACACATAAGGGTCCACGTCCTCTATTTGCACACCTGTGGGTCTCTTGCTATGCCTTCCTTGTTCTTGTGTCTGTGTGGGAGAAGGCCAAGTGAAATAATCCCCCACATAAGAAAATCGACAGGACTGAGTTCCGCCGACGCCCCCTACCCCTGAGCCACTGCCACTGCCACTGCCACTGCCACTGCCAACCTCATGTTGAGCTCCCTGAAAACTGACTCTGTAGGCTGCCCTTTGGTCAGCTTCCCATGCCTCGGCCCTGCTCTGTACTCTGGCTCGCCTTTCCTGCACATCAGGATCAGGCACATATTCTGCGTACATTTCTACTTCATCCTCAATGTCTTCATCTCGTTCCCTTCCTGAAATGATCCTCTCCTGCATCTCCTTATCCGCCCTCTTTCTTGTAGTCTCTGCTCGAACATGTTTAAGGTGTTCAATCATAAGTTTTTTAACTTCACTTGACACCATTTTACAACCCTGCACATCATAGTAGCCTGCTAGTCGACCACCTGCAAAGTGCTTCTTCAAACGGGAGACGCCACCTCCTTGTCCCGTAAAGCTACAATAATTGCACTTGAAGTTGTGTCTACTGCCCAACATGGTGCCATGCTGCCACCCAATATCATCAGAGCCCTTCTTCGATGCCATCTAGAGGGACAAATAAAAATTAAATATATTAATAGTAAATTAATTCAAATTTCAGAATTTGAACACTAAAAGAAAGTGTTCTTATATGATAATTTTTTTCATAGACATGAATCACATGATCATACAAATACATTCACAGCTCTATAGGCATTTTATGTAATTTCAAGTTTTTTTTTAAATTTTAAATATTTATTAATCATGCGGAAACATAAATTAATTTTAGCTCCAATTCATATGGAATCAAGTTCTAACCATGATATAGAAGTTATACAAAACATTGCTACCAATTTTTGGTTCTTCAAAAAAATTTTAAGATTTTTTTAAATTTTTATTCAGAAATTCATAATTTAGGGAAAATCTTCAAATCTACATGAAAAACTTGTAGATCTTGATGAGAAATGGTGCAAGTGTACACCAATCATTTGCAACATCATTTCCCATGAAGATCTAAGTCATACACCAAGAAAAAATAAAAAAAATGAAGGAATATGATGGCTTACCTTCAAACCCTTGTAGAAACTCCAAAAACCTGAAGAACAAGGCTTGAATGCCTCCAAATCCACGTCCAAATGGATGCAAACTCACGTAGGAACCCTCCACTTGTAGACTGGCATGCAGATCTAGGATTTTTTCCAGAAAAAAATGAAAACAACGGGGAGAAAGAGGGCTCCGACCTACTGTGCTGCGAATCGGGACTGTACAGTCCCTTTCGCAGCGCATTGGCAGACACCCTTAAGGGCGTCTCGCGCAGTATCGAATCGGATCGTGCGAATCGGGTCCGATTCGCCTGACTGACTGGATCCGGGCGAATCGATTCGAATCGCGCATCGGGTTTCCTGTGATTCACACCAATTCGCCCGAATCGGGCCGATTCGCTCCGATGCGCCAAACCATGCTCCCAGCCCCTCCCTCCGACGGTCCCCCCCCTGGAGCTCCGAGGAGGCTCGCCGCCGACCGCCGCTTCTTCCTCTCTTTTTCTCTTCCCCTCTTTCTCCCTTCTCTACTTTTTTGAAATTTCCAGATCTAAACCCTAAGGTTTCCCAAGAAGAGTGTTGCACTTGCACCTGTTGGAGACTTGGGGTATTTGTCCACCTCTTGGAAAACTTTTTTGTGGGTGAAGGAGAGTGGTTTCTACAACCGCCGCCTCCACCGCTGGTTGTCCGAGGTGATTTTTTTTTTCAAAATTTTTAAAAAATATGAAAAAAAGGAAACGCTTAATATGTTATAGATTAATAGATAAGTAGTATTGTAAGATGTTTATGATCTTCATTACCCCAAACCCTCAAATTGAACCCTAATTAGGGTTTTAAAATTAGGGATTCTGTCTAATTAATGTAATTAACGTGCAATTGAGTGACCAAAGTACTCAATTGCGTTGATTAGAGTCTGATTGCAGACTCAATTGCATTGCATGACCCTCTTTGCCCAAAAGCTCCAAATTGAACCCTAATTAGGGTTAAAAAATTGGAGATTTTATCTAATTATTATTATTAGGATGCAATTGCATTGATTAGAGTCTTATTGCAGATTCAATCGCATTCATTGACTCTCAGTGCAGATGACCTAAGTGAATTTCTACTTTACACAGGAATATGGCTGATCAACAACATCAAGAGTAGGAGGTGAAGCAGTAGACCATTGATCCTGATTGGGCACATTGTACCCTCATTGATGTTCGACAGAAGAGAGAGAAATGTAATTGGTGTGCAAAGGAGATGGGAGGAGGCACATATCGCCTTAAACAAGATATTGACCCGAATCGATCCGAATCAGATCGATTCTCATGGGTATAATATATAATATATCATATATATGATATTTATAATGTATAATATATATTACTAATATGATATAATAATATTATATATATGAGGCGAATCGGACCGAATCGATGGAATCGAGAATCGGGTTTTCCATGATTCGCCCCGATTCGGGAGAATCGGGCCGATCCGATTCGATCCGCCAAACCATGATCATATGTCAATTCTGAAAATGCCTAAATTGTAGCAAGAAGAATAGAAACCATCAGGAAATCCTTCTTTCGAGGAGGAGGCAAAAGGGAAATAGGCGCTACAAATGTTGTCAAACAACTGCTAATATGTGGAAGCAAAGATCAAAGCGGGCTGGCCTCATCCCTATTGACACTTTTAATTTAGCCTTGTTGTCTAAATGTCTGTGGAAGCTTGGTGAGAATGAGGGAGAGGTGGTTGGGACTACTACCCAAGGTAGTTGGTACAATGTTTCTCTTATTTGGATGAACATTTTATGGGGTGTTGAGAAAATGTGGTCCTGGAAGATCAAACAAGGGTGATGTTTTGGGATGATCATTTGGGCGTGAACCAATGGCTAAAAAGTTCAGTAATCTATATAGATTGGCCAAATTTAAAGGAAAATCGGTTCATTCTATGTTCACAGAGGGTGGTCCGATGACCTGGACCATTCAAATGAGAAGTGATCTTACAGAGGCCAAGATGGCTGTCTATTCGCAACTTCAAGCTTTGCTCATCCATTATAAGAGGTTGAGTTCTTATCCAGATCAAAGAAGGTGGTCCTTGGAGCATAGTTTGATTAATGAGTGAAGATGGTGGCATACTTTGGTGTGGTATAGAAGTATTCCTACTAACAATAGATCTTTTTTGTTGGAAAGTAACACTTGGATGATTACCACCTCTGACAGAGTCAATGCTCCTTTAAGCAAGGATGAGGGTGTCGGTTTCGGTTTCGGGTAGGGCCGAAACCGAAACGGTGTCGGTTTCGGTTTCGGTTTCGGACGAAACCGTCCGAAACCTATAAAAGTTGACAAAAAAATTGTAAAAAAACTCAAATAAATCTGTAAAAATATAAAAATTCATCACAACACAAAAAGAACTAGTGGACATGCATATAAGATTGAAAAAAATTGGATTAAGTGACAGATATATGTGGGTGACATGTTAATGGAATATTCGATGCATATTAAAGAGTTAAACAATAAACATGGAATGATGTTGTCGTCTTGCACTATTATAAATATTACAAACACAATAAAATTCTGTAAAAATTAAATTTTCATACCTAAACATTACAATGCACTAGGATGGATAATAGCCGGAAGAACCTTCTCCTTCATCGTATGGTTGCTGTCCTTGAAACCCATAAGAGGGTTCTTATACTCTGAATATTCACTATAACCAAACAAGATGTAGCCAAATCATTCATCCCTCTTTGGATTCCTTTTGGAGTGAATGGTTGTTGGATTGACAGGAATCCAGAATCAGAATAAGGAGAAGAATCTCGAGCATGAGAAGAGGATACTGAGTCATAATTGCTATTGGCTGGAAGTGGTTGAAATTGGAATTCCGGCTCATGAGCATAGTGACCATAACCTAAATGATGTCCATAGTGGCCTTGTGAATCCTGTCCATACTGTCCTTGTGAATCCTGTCCATACTTCCCCTGTGAATCATGTCCATAGTAGTCACCCTGTGAATCATGTCCATAATCACTTTGTGACTGTGTATATATGCCACCACCAGTAGTAGCACCTGCAGTTGCACTAGGATCATCATCATCATCATCTTCAGAAGTATAAGAAACTAGACGTCTTCTTTTAGTCTTTGACTCTTTCTTTTTTTCACTTGAGGTAACCATCTCTCCTTGTGTCTTTGTATGGAGTTCTTTACCTTTACCCTTTGGCGTTCTTCTCACATAAATTTGCTTCATTTTCTCAATTGCCGGGTCATCTCGAGCAACAGCATTAGCCCTCTCAGTCATATATATCCCTGACATAGTTCTCCTTAATGATGGAGGTGGCTTCACCATTCTAGGAGTGACTGGCCTACTATCTGATTCTGAATATCGAGCTGGCTCAAGCTGCTCCTCAGTGTCCTCGACAATCTCAGGCTGCTTTTCTTTTGATAATGATTCTCTTGGCCTTTTTGCTGGTACTCTGAATTCTGGATCCCTTGGTTCATCTCCATCTAATATTCCTTCTGCCCATGTTGTATCAGTAGGATCAAAAACAGGGTCATCAATATCCTCTCGTACCTCAACCCAAGATTGTAAGGGATTATCATCATCAAATAAGGCATCCACATCAATTTGTCCAGCTGTATCATCTGCATGGCGTTTGTCCCTCAATTGTTGTCTTAGTCTCATGTTTTTTATCCGCAATCTCATATTGTAATGGCAGTAAACTAATTTCTCTAATCGTTCTGCCTTCAGTCGATTGCGAATCTTTGAGTGTATAAGGCTGAACGTACTCCAATTTCTTTCACATTGGCTAGCTGATGTTGTTTGGCTAAGCACCCGAATAGCAATAAAAGCCAATGCATTACTGCCCAAATCTCTATTCTGCACCATAATCCACCATTCAGCTGTCCACCAATCATAAATAAAATGAATGTTAGATTGATTTCACAAAGATAAACTCATTATAATATATGTATACGTGTTGGGCAAATATAGTATATATACCTAGACTGACTCTTCCAACAGCATATTGCAATTGGGTGTCGGAATATGTCCCAGTCCTCATTCTATATGCATGCATCTATAAGAAAAAGTTGCAGTTTAACATCATCGACTTTGCAAACATTCCCCGTTACTGATATAAATTATAAAAAGAGTGAAGACCCACCTGAAGCTCGGCCTCCAACCTTTTCTCTGATGTCATGGATAAACGACCAATGACATTTAAGGTGCCTTGAAGCACCTCATTATCAACATGTGCATTATCAGCATACATCAATCGAGGATTGAGATAATAGCCTGCATTTATGTATATTAAGTGAATGTAAGATGTAGATACTTCAATAGGAAATAGATAATGAAATGATTTATCACTCACCAGCTGCATGCAAATCATGATGTAAAGTGTTCTCCCATCTGTGATCAATAATTTTCCACCACTTTTTATAGTCTTTAGGTAGGGACTGCCGCAACTCCATCTTCGCACGGTCCATGGCCTCGTACAAATATCCCATGTCATTCTTATCATCTCCATCCACCATTCTAAGCACCTTTACAAGAGGAGTGACAACTTTTAAATAACGTGCTATCTTCACCCAGAATTCTTTGTCTTCTATAATAATGCAGCAGTCCAAATAATCCATCTGACTTTCGGCATTGACTTTGTCTATATACTCCCGTAGGGTGTTGTGATATATGAAAGATTTCAGTTCATTCTTAAATTTATGCAACGACTCCAAAGAAATGAAATTAGAAGCAAATCTTGTTGGCCCTGCACGAATGATGTCTCGGCCTCCACTTGCTAACTCCCTAAACATGTTAAGGATCCTGGGATGACCATATATGTATCGTGTCACGGCTTGTGCCCTCTCAACTGTAATCTTCACATTTTTATCCTTTCCAATATCCTCAAGTATCAGGTCAATGCAATGTGCTGCACATGGAAGCCAATACAAGTGTTGCCTTTTTTGCATCAACTTTTGCCTGCAGCCTTATAACTGGCTTCATTATCAGTAACTACTTGCACAACATTTTCCTCTCCAATTTCTGCCACCATGTCATCCATCAAATGAAACAAATAGTTTGCATTCTTCTCATACTTTGATGCATCAATAGCTTTAAAAAAAATTGTACCTTCAATGGAATAAACAAGAAAGTTAATCATGGACTTCTTCGTAGTACCAGTCCAACCATCACACATAATAGTGCAACCTCTCTCCATCCATATATGTTTGAAACTTTGAACCCATTGATGGAGCTCCTCAACCTCCCCCTGAAGGCCACGCTCGTATATGTCATGACGTGATGGAGCCTTGAAACCAGGCCCAGCATCTGCTACAGCATCAAGCATAGGCTGAAAGTACTCTGATTGAGCTGCATGGGCAGGCACACCTGCATGAAAGAACCACTTGTAAATACTTTTAAATGTGTGCCCTGTAGATTCTGCTGATTTTTTGACCCCTCTCAATGCCTGCTTGATTTTGGGTTGTGTTGAACTCTGCCTTCAAAATACATAGTTGTCCATGGGGCTGCTTGTGTGGGGCTGCGTCTGTACTGCCAGATCTTACAGGTGCTTTTCCCCTTAATCGAGCTGCACGCTCACGCTCTACTGCCTCTGTCAACTCAGGATCTGAATCCTCAGAGCCGGTCTCATCATCATTATCCCTCCTACCCCTTCTACTCAATCTTCCTGAAAGCTCCTCACTAATTTCAGCATTATTTTCAGCCCTTCTTTGCCTACTGTCTCGTTGGCTCATAAGACACTGATGCATCTCCTTCCTCACCTCTCGGGGAGCTATGTCACATTGTTTGACCTCTCCTCTAACCCCTGCTAGATGTTGTTTGCCTCTAGTAATTCCTCCATATATCTCTTTCCCACAATAATTGCATTTTACTTTCTTTTTCCTAGCATCAACTAAAGTGAAATGAGCCCACCCCGGATCATCCAGTCCCTGGCTTTGCTCTTCTCCAGCTCTAGCCATGGTCCTACAATAAAAAAATAAAGCACAAAAATATGTAAGTAGAATGACATAAAAGATTGCTTGGAACCTAAAACAATCAAACATATCACTTATTGTTCAAATGTGGAGCCCGAACTCTCAAATGTGCGCCTTCGCACGCGGATCGAACACCTACAGCGGCGGCGGGAAGAGCGTCTCCGGCAGTGCGTCCCCCTCCCCCCTTGCGCCCCTGCCTCTCCTCCCACCTCCGGCAGAAAAAATCCCCCCCAAGAAAAGCCGAAACCCCTCCTTGCGGCCCTGCGGCAGTGTCCACCCCCTTCTGCCTCAGATCTCAGATCTGAGGGGGTCACGGGACGCGAACTCCCTTTTCAGGGGAGTTCGCATCGGGTTTCGCCCGGTGTCGCCGGTTTCGGACCGACACCGGGTGGTGTCGGTTTCGGTTTCGCCCGAAACCATTAAGTCTCGGACCGGAACAGTGTTCCGGTCCGGTTTCGTGTCGCCCAAGGCCGAAACCGACACGTTTCGCCGTGTCGGTTTCGGTTTCGGGCGAAACCTACAACCATGCCTTTAAGTACTATAAAATCCAAATGTGCATTTTGTGGAGTTATGGAAGAAATATTCATCATCTGTTTTGTTCATCTGGTATTATCAGAATTCTATGGCAGATATTGTGCCGGTCACTGCATATCAGAGCCACTTTCCCCTCCCATCTGATACTGACACCCTACTTAGAACTTAGAAGGTGGTATCAAATTACCCCTTCAGAATCAAGCAGAGAGAGATGGGTCATCTATTTGGCAGCCATGTTATGGGCAATTTTGGAGGGATAAAAAATATAGAAAATTCAAGGGTGACTTTAGTGTGGCCTTTGATGTTCTCACAATAGCAGCAAAATGGTCAGCAGAGTGGTTCATTCTCTTGAGTTTTTTTTCCCTCTTTCTTTGTCTTTGTTTTTTCTGGATTGGTGTGGAAGAGATGTTTATTTTGATTGCCTTCATCTGCGACCCTATTACCTCAATAGGGTAGCTGTACTGTATTGTGGTCACTGTTTAGTGTTTACTTTTTCCTTTGTTTTTGAGTTTGCTCTATTTTTTCTTGTTGGGTCTTCTGATCCTCTCTTTTCTTTTCTTTGTAACCCCTACTTTATGCAATGACATATGACATTTTGGTTGTTTCCCAAAAGCTGAATTCCATTTTAGCATGTACTATTACTTACTAGACTTAAATTGGATAAAAAACAGTAAAATCTAAAATTTTCAACGCCATGCCATAGGCTAATGACGCATTTGGTAAAACTTTTGGTTGGAAGCTACTTTTCGCCTCCACTTTTAACATAAGAAACATAAAATAGAGTATAACTAGTTTAGGTGCTTAGAAATGTCAAACATTTTCAAACAACCCTATTTTTACTCCGACAGTCCGACCTAGACAAACATGTTGCAAAAGCCAAGCCAAAATTTCTAGAAACCCAAAAATCCTTCCAGTTAGAGGGTATGGAAAACACACTCTAAGTTAATTTATGCACAACAGCCATCCTCTTCATCTCTTACAGAGAGTAACAAGAAGGGGGAAGTTTCATATCTCTAACACATATCCAGAGATTCCAGACGTCCTTAAGATCTGCCAATGTAGGAATAGGGAGGTTCAAAGAGCCCAATTGATATTAAACACCAAGTATTTCAATTAATAAACCAAATAAGGGGTAAGTAACAAAATGCAACAGCAAAAGACTACAATGCAACGATGGACATCACAGCACAATAATACTAGATTTTAATTTTCATACACTTCACCATGGTTAAATAAATCAAATTGACGCAAAAGATATTTCAGTCAATTCTCAAATTTAAAGGCATAAAAAGTTTTGATGGTTAAATACCACGAACAACAGGATTTACCAGCCTCATCACGGCAGCAGAATTTAAGAACTTTAACAAAATAAAGAACATTAACTATGATGTACCATACTAGAGTTTTCTGATGATAGAAAGAAATCATACATACATTTTCTGTCCATTTTGGGGTCAACCTGAGTACATTATCAACATCAATATCCAGTTTTGACCCTGAGAATCAAAACAGAGGTCTAAGTTAATGTGAGATAAGAAAAATGTGAACACTACTTAGCAACAGTATTGGATAGTTACATCATACTAGCAGAAGAGAATACTACATCAGAGCATAAGAAAGTCCATGTAACATGAGTTAAATATTTATCTGACACAATATAAATCCACCACTAATATGAACATCAACCTGAAACCATAATACAATTTGACAAAGATGGCGAAATGTACATTGGCAACATGAATGCATGAAACTTATAGGAGAAGGATGCAGTTCCACCTGACTGTAACTGCATAGATTTTCCTTGTACAGATTTTGCTTGATTCCCTGGGCTTTGAGAGAAATCAAGATTTCGGCTCAGAGCACTGAAAGAAGAAAGCTACAATTTATTACCTTTTTCTGTAAGTTTTAAATCCTTTTGGAGTAGAAGGATGAATCTATGTGTTTCCAATACTACAATAGTGAAAGCTGCAGAATTTACAATTAGGAACAACCTGAGTGAGTCAAGACTGTCAAGTAGAATCTCTATCACATCAAAGTTCTCACTATGGTTCTTGAGCACAGAGACAAGTGTACTAGCTGCAGAACAACGCATCTTTTCATTCTCCGAGTATGAAAGTTGAACTAATTGAGGCAGCACAATATTTGGATCTGCATGAAGGAAAAAATGAGAAACTTATGACCTTGAAGGAGTATCAAAATTTATTTTAAATGTCTCCCTGATTGCAACTGGCAAATGATACCATAATCATGTTGCCATCCTTTTGTTCCTTATGAGATATGACTTACTTGAGTTAGAAGAAAAACAAATTGGTTAATCATGGCAGCTTACTGAAGAAGAAAGCATAGTTGTGTTATACATGATGCAAATAACTCATGTAAATTGCATAGTTAGACCTCCAATAAAACTACATGCAAACATCAATGCAGATAACATTTTTTGAGAAATAATAAACAACATTTCCACAGTTGTGGTTCTTCCTAGTGCTAATCTCCACAAATGATATCCGAGCACGGGGTCCTAGATAAGTTCTGTTTTTTTTTTAAATCAACAATGATTTGCTAAGTTTCTGGATGAGATACTTTCTGTAGGAATGCAAAAAAAGACCAGTTGGTAGGAGAAAATTTCCCATTTTACTTCTAATTTCAGGCTTGAAAAACCAAGAGCACGTATTATTGCAGGCCAGTCAATTAGGGAACCAGGGACTCAACTAACACTAAGAATTTTTCATACTGGCAGAGTATTCAAGGGCAGTACTGCAGAACACATACTAGACTAAGACATTTTCGCACTGGCGGAGTATTCGCGGGCAGTACTGCAGAACTCATACAAGCTCCCTTTAATGGGAAAATACAATTCAATGAGGATTTGAGGGTTTGGTTCATCCCACACATACCCGTCATAAAGATGTAAATTTTTTTGCCAGGCATCTGATGGGGTTTTTCAATAGTATTAGGCAGCAAATTATAAGAAGTGTCATTTGGTCAACTACATTACTGTTTTCTTTAGCATATCAGGTTCAGGAACCTACCCTTGCCCGATCCCGACTGCACCTTCGATCAGTTTTCTGTTTACTTATAATAAAATTGGTGACGTAGTCCATGTTTCCCCAGAAACAAAGAAGGATTTAGATGGAGGAGGCATGTTTTAATATAGTTTTTGTTAGGATCCATTTTTAATTTTCCGAGGGGGAGAGAGAGAGAGAGGTTAGAGTCTAATAAATACAACAGAAAGTTGAAAATCTTGTTTTGAGCATGTTATGAGAATCGATTCTGTCTGAGTCAATTGTGTGAGAATCAATTTTTTTTTATATGCTCTGGAAGTGGATTCCCTCAGAAAAAGGTCTGAGAGTCGATTCTCTCAATTATATTATGAGAATCGATTCTCCCATTATATTCCAAGAGTCGATTTCTGAATGAGTCTGGGAGTCGATTTGAGACTCAACTTTTAACTTATCCGAGACTCGATTTTTAATTTATCCGAGACTCGATTTTTAACTTATTTGAGACTCACTATATATATATATATATACACTTATCTTCTCTCTCTAGACTTTTCTAGTGAGAGAAGCTCTGGGTATGTCCTGGCCCTCCGAGGCTAATCGCGTCCCTCTAGGGGGAGGCACCAGAGGAGGTGGCGTCCGGTGGAGCTCTTCGGCAGAAGGGGTGAGTGTTCCGACGTGCTTCTGATGTGGTCGGAGGGGGCACACTAGGCGTTTTTGCCTGGTAAGGGAGCGAGATGGACCACCTATTTTGAGAAGGGTGCGACCGGCTAGGACTTTCGCGGATGTGGTGAGAGGTACGGATGTAAGGGCGAATAACCGGCTGCAAGGGAGCAACATTTGTGCTGAGTCAGGAGAGTTCCCAGTGGAAAATCTAGCGAGGAGGGAAGGCTGGCTGCGCCGGAGTCTCTACGTTTCTGTCATACAAGGGTCGGTCGAGGTGGAGGACCTCAGGAACAGGGTAGAGGCTCTCTGGGGCGACAACTGGGAAATCTCGAAGGTCTTCCCGTAAGCTTTTCTGGTGGTGGGGAGTGATGAGCAAAATGTTGCGGCGGCGGTGGAAACAGGGGTATTGGTGGTGGGTGATGCCTTGCTCCGAGTGAGAAGATGGGCTAAAGGGATTGGGACCTTCCCTAACCCAGGACTTCAGAGGATCCAGATGACTCTGGAAGGAGTTCCACTCCTGCTCTGTGATGAGGAAGGTATTGCCTTCTTAGTTCGGCCGTTCGGGGGCGTCATCCAGGGGAAGCCGGAGTTCACCCCGATGGGTTCGCAGACGGCTGTATCTGTCACCGTCTCGGCCCCGTCGGAGTCTGCGATCCCGGCCGTGATCACTGCGGTGGTTGGCAGAGAGGTCGTCATCGTTCGGGTGTGGATTCTTCGGACGGCGCAGAACCAGTCTCAACCGACGTACCTAGGGCTCCAAGGGGGGCGAAAGGTTGAAGATGATGTAGGGAGGGATCTGTTGGCGGGAAATCAAATTCCAATATCGGATCCGGGCAGAGAGCTGGATCATGAATTTCGGGTCGGAGCCACCAGTCTCTGCCGCTTATAGGGGGACGAAGACAGCTCGCCTATTCCGGTGGGTGGGCGACTCGGGTATGTGGGGGAGACCCGCGACTTACCCAAATCCGCTAGAGGAGACACTATCGGTCCAACAAGAACCGATACGTGTCTTCTTCCTCACCTGATAGCCCTGAAGCCTCGCGGGGACAGGGGTAGTAGTCCGACGGCCGCCTACAAGCACTACGTCACTGGGAAGAAGGGAATGATGCTCGGAGGGGTGCCGGAAATGCTTAAAGACGCTGTGACTGCCCCGCTTTTCTCAGCGATACGCTCCTCTATGCTGGGGGCCTGCTGTCCAGTCAGTTCGCATGATGAACCGGAAGTCGAGGAGATGCCCGATGGCATGGAGGGATGCAGAGCCCTCCGAAACGGCAAGGATGCTTCATCTTTGCAGGAGGAATTTTTGACCAGAGATTCTCACTTGGACTTGGTGCCTCTCAAAGGGCACCAGACCAGGTGCCGGAAGGGGCCATTCTGACAATGGTCCAGGCCAAGGCAGCCGATAGCTTAATCTCTTTTGTTGAAGGCTTGGAAGATGAAGAGGTTGAAGTTGTGCAGATCTGCAAGTCTACTGAAGGGGCCCGAATACATTCCTCTCCGAGTCCTAGAGTGTTTTCTTCGGACAAGGAGATGCTGGAATACTATACTTGTCTTGATAAGGAGGAGGGGAAGGAGCTGATGGGGGAAGTGCAAAGGATTACAGAGGAGCATTTCAAGGGATTGACTGAAAAATTGGGGGTCTCTTATGATGGAGTGGAGAAGGGAATTAGAGGGGCTGTTTTTATGATCCAGAAGAGGTGGCTGGCAGCATTAGCAAGGGAGGCGAAAAAAGATAAATCACAGAAAAAGTCAAGAATAGAAGTCGAGGAGATGATGCAGGAGAATGAAGGGGAAAGAAATACGGGGAAGAGGGAGGGTGGTGTTGTTCTAGTTGCATCATGAGAATCATCTCATGGAATGTTAGGGGTATAGGGGGAGGGGAGAAAATGAGGATGATAAAAGAAATGGTAAGGAATGGGAAGGTTGATATATTGTGCTTACAAGAGACTACGCTAGAAGTGGATGGGGAGACTGTCCTTCGGGAGATAGGGGGAGGAAGATTGACCCAGGGGGTTTGGTCTCCAGCAGTAGGAAGGGCAAGGGGGATCATGATTATGTGGAATCCTTTTGAAGTGGAGGAAGTGGTGGTAGACAGACTAATTGGAAGGTGGGCGATCACTATTCATTTCCGATCAGCGGCACAGGGCTTTTCATGGGAATTTACCTCTGTCTACGGACCCCAAACGAGGGAAGGGAAGGAGGAGGTTTGGGATCAGTTGCTGGGCAATCACCTAGCGTCGGGACGACCTCATGGATGGCATAGTCGGGTCGGGGTGCTGGGTCGGACCCAGCCGACCCCGACCCCAGTCGGGTCGGATCGGAGGATCCGCCCGACTCCATTGGAGTCTGGCCGATCCAGCTTAAAAAATGAGGAAAAATTAGAGAAAAATCAGGAAAAATCACAGAAAAATCAGGGAAAATTATTTAAAAGTATATAATAATAGAACATTTTGGGTATATCTATAGTCTAGTTGCACATATGTTCATATTACAATACAGAACAACGATAATTATGATACCTTATTTACCTGAACATCATTTAAGTAAATGTTATATTTGTAGTTTCATTTACTTAAGATATTACATGTAAATAAGGGAGTACCTCCCATTGAATCCAATAAAAATATCAAAAAAATTATCTCTCTTACCAATAAAAAGTCAACTCTCCCATCGAATAAGAAAATCGCGATTTCGGTGATTTTAGCGAACTAACTTTCTAATCTCTCATAATTTGCCTATCTAAAAATTTGATAATTCAAATAACCATATAGAACACTAAAAATTCAAAGTCCGGTAAAAAAATCAAACGTGGCATATGACTTCTCTAAGAGCCACTCTCCTACTGACATCACTAGTCTGCTTGAGACCTCTCAGGATTTGGTCAAACCTAAACTATCATCACTCAAAGTCATGAGAATTGTCACTTTCTAGTTTCTTTTCAATTAAAAAGTGAAAAATCTCATGAGTTTAGGTTGTTACAAGACTCCCGTTGGCCATGTGTAAATCCTCCGGTGTCATAAAGCGACACACGTCGAGGTCATGTTTAAAACCTCCGGTGTCATAAAACGACACATGTCGAGGCGTATATTCAGGTCCTCCGTGTCACAAAATGCATAACGTCGAGGCGCATATTCAGGGCCTCCGGTGTCACAAAATGACATACGTCGAGGCTCCTATTCAGTCCTCCGTTGTCACAAAAAGGACATACGTTGAGGCTCCTGTTTAAGTTCCTCCAGTGTCACAAAAGACACACTAGAGGCATGTTACCTTGTGGAGGCACAAACACCCATTAGTAACAAAAAATGTACTCCTTGCCATGTAAACGTCCGACGGAGGCACAAACACCCTGTCGTCGACGTCCATGTACATGACTTGTTGTATACACGCCCAGTGGAGGTACAAAACCCCATTAAGGCGTAAATGTAATGTCATAAATATAAATGACATGAGCAGGCTTGAATAAAACTGTGGAAATTTGCTTGTCATCTGCCTTTTCTTCTTTAAATTTCGGCATACGGTCTTTTAATAAACATTACGCATTCGAAGGTATTCGAGTGTTATACTCGATGTAAACGAAACATCGACTTCGGTCGGTGGGGAACGGTCCAGTACACGACCACTCCAATCGCCCTGAACGCGAGCGCACGCGGAAAATAAATGAAATGAAATTCGAGGGTATCAGGGTTCGCCCCAATACCCTCGCAAAATAAATCTTTGTCTGTTTCCCGTAAACAGTCTGGCACGCCCAAAATTCATCATTTCAGAAAAGAAATGAGAAATAAAGATCGAAAAGAATATTCTACGTTCAACAGTTTTCTTGAAGAAACTCTGTTTAAATGGAGATTCCATTCAAGAAGATATTCATAAAAAAAAAGAAAGGGATCTACAAATTCGGGGAGTGTTGCCCAGATTCTCAATACACACAAAACCCGAAATATCTACGGATGTATACCCATTCGGACAAAGTTCAAATCATACAGTTCAAACCTTGAAGGGTCCATGAATATATACCCGTACCATTTTCAAAATCATATTTTACCGCCTAAAGAAAATGGGCAGTCACACCATTTCATACTATTCAAAATGAAACAAACTCAAACATTCTTAAAGGAATAAAATGCATTTTAATAAAAAGGGGGAAAATATCATATTAGGACTTTCTAAATTCTTTACACATATATGTTCTCATCCTTGCTATGAATGGTATTAGAGTTAAAGCCGGTGCCAAATAACACCAAAGATTTTAACTTGATGTAAACGTAACATCGATTCCGATCGATGGAGACAGAGGTCCAGCACATGCTACTCCAATCATCTGATGAGTATAGATACGAGACTCAAGAAGTTCAGATAATTACGGTGGCACCCGTCCATTCCGGACACTTTTCATTGTCTGTTTACAGACACCCCTTCGTCCATTTCAAGGACACCAAAACCTTTCCTCCACATTGCGCAGACCTTTTTTTTGTCTACCAGACAGATTGGCAACGCCCCGCGAATACCGAAATCTAAAATATGTGAAATGAATGAATACCTTAATCCAAAACACAATGAAATGAACCGGAACGAATAAAGATCCGAAATGGAAGCTAAGTTGTGAAATCTCCCGTGTCCACAATTGGCACGCCCGGTGGGACCTCTTCTCACCATTCATAGTAAAAAGGATGAGACATACATCTATTTTTCATGAAAGCCCTAATTCTGATGTTTTCCCTTGAAGGTACAAACAAGAAGGCAAATCACAAACTGTTGAAGATGGTCGTCACTTATGGACCGCTCGTCATCAACAACTATGCAAAGTTCGGTTACCTGGCGACTCCGATCGCATTCGGAGATTCTTCCAATAATTTTCGGATCCCCTTATTCCCTAAGGGTGGTTCCTATGAAGAAAATGCTACTCAAGAGCCTCTCTCCAACAAGTCACAAGGAAGGCGCATAAAAGTCATGGGCACGTCAAAGCTCGTCCTGCTATTATCAACAGGGGCACCCGAGCTCTCCAAAGATAATGCTAATAAATGGGGGATAACCTAACTCTGGCCAACACATTTATGGCTGTGAGCCTAGGTAGTTATATCCAAATCCAAAATTCAAAACCATAGCCAGTAAACCACAAAGGTAGGCTATCTCAAATCCAAATTCCAAACCATAGCCAGTAAACCACAAAGGTAGGCTATTTCAAATCCAAATTCAAAACCATAGCCAGTAAACCACAAAGGTAGGCTATATCAAATCCAAACTCAAGCACATGACCAACAAGCCATCAAGGCAAGTCATGTCCAGATCAAAATTCAACCCAGCCAGTAAACCACAAAGGTAGGCTATCTCAAATCCAAATTCAAAACCATAGCCAGTAAACCGCAAAGGTAGGCTATTCCATATCAAATTCAAAACCATAGCCAGTAAACGTAAAGGTAGGCTATTCCAAACAAATTCCAACCATAGCCAGTAAAACAAAACGAGGCTATTTCAAATCCAAATTCAAAATCTAGACAGTAAACCACAAAGGTAGGCTATGCCGAATCCAAACTCAAGCACATGACCAACAAGCCATCAAGGCAAGTCATATCCAGATCAAATTCAAAACCATAGCCAGTAAACCACAGAGGTAGGCTATCTCAAATCCAAATTCCAATCATAGCCAGTAAACCACAAAGTAGGCTATCTCAAATCAAATTCAAATCATAGCCAGTAAGCCAACAAGTAGGCTAGACCAAAATCCAAACTCAAATCCTAAATCAAGACCACCAAACCTCAATAGCAGGCTCCACAAATTCCAATACCATATCCTTTAACCCCAAAGCCATTTAAAACTAAGTCTGCCCAAATCTAGACTTGCTCAATCCAGGCATTTCCTCAAAATCAAAGTTCCGTCTCTACAACAAGGACAAAATAAATCATAAAAGTAAAAGGCCATGCCACCCTCAACACCGGCAAATCCATCATGATCAAAGGTCTGCAGGTACGGCTCGACGGAGCGAACCTATGTTCCTACAATCCCAACCTCAAACCGCTTCTCAGTTATGCGGCGGTTTCAAAGAGAATCAGGAGATCCCAAGAAGGAAGCCATGTGTCAAGCAAAAGAACTGGCACTCTCTCCCCAGGTTCAAACAAATCTGGGTTCCCAAAAAGGAAGCCCAAAAACTCAAGAAGACTCAAGCAAATATAGTAAGGTGTTCAATAAGAGAAGCAACGTCAAAGATGCTTCCCTTCAACATATGAACTCAAGTACATCATCGGCAGAAAAAAAAAGAGAAAAAAAAAAAGAGAAATCAAGCTATACTCCTCAAGGCCCGAAAATATCCGGGTAGTCAAAGAAATTTCAACTCACAATTCAAATCTCGCGTATCGATCCCTGATCGTATACAGCGAATCTCAGTGTTTGATAAACTGGGGGCACTTCCTAATGCCAATACCCTCCGTTCAAAAGACGACGTGTTACTTGGGTAGCTCAGGAAAAACCCAAGCTTGTAATCTTCCCATACTATGCCTTTGGGAGAGACTCTGGCGAAAGGCAAAACAAATCGCAGAAGCCAACCCAAATATTCCCTAAGGCCAATCGGGCAGTTTGCCAGAAGAAACCGCCAGCCCAGCAGACAAGCCAGAACATCTAGTCAAGCTCCCCCCTCGTGTTGGCTTTCAACATGAAGGAATTCAAATCCCCTTCTTCAAAGAGACAAAACGTTCAAATCAAAGAAGATGGGCTTCCTACTTCAAATATCAACGTCGTCATTGACTTGCCTATAAGGAAAATTTCCATGCAATATCAGGTGAGGGTAAATGCCAAGTGATGCAGCAATATCAATCTCAAATGGTTTGCTTCTAAATGAAATGAGGTGATTGGCAACTTCAAGCCTCAGCATTCTACAGAGCCAGTCTCTACTGAAAATCAACAAATTTAGCATCCAGATGGGTTTGCCCCGACAAATCATCCGGCAGTTTCTACAACTGGTCGTCTTCCTCAACACGGGTCAGGATATCATTGATCCGTCCAATGTTATGCATCCTCAAACAATTTCCATACAAAGGCATGAGATATAGAAAATTATTCAAAATATGTTCGCTCAGCAGAGCGAAGGCATGCAGATGACAGATCTATAATCTGTTCCATATCCAGTATATCATCAATTCAAGAAACTGCCAGAACATGCCCTAAGTCCCAAAACTATCAAAGCTAATGGACATGGGTCACCACTGGAATATGTGATACATAATATTATTGCCTTGGGCGAGCTCACCACCAACGAATCATATCTCCTCAGATATTTTGCAACTTCCTTGACCAAAGTCATTTCAATAGTATTCAAACCTCAAGCCCAACTCAATTGCTGATTGGACGGATCTGCAAAAGAAATTCCTAGACCGTTTCCAAACGGCTAAAGGGAAGGTATCTCTCTCACCAAATTATGTTCCCTCAAATAAAAGAAATGGGGAATCAGCAATCCACTTCATCAAGAGGTAGAGAAAGTTTAGCATGAAATGCAATAACCTTCCCAAGAAGATGCAATTTCTATCCGCCGAAAAGGCCTCATATCAACAGTCAACGAGAAACTCTTGGGAAGAAATATCCGGAGTTTCGATCAATTAAATTTTGCAGTAGCAGAAATTGAGATATTTTTTTAAGCCAAACAATGGCTCACACATCTTATAAAGGCAAGCTCCCCAAAGAGCGCAAACAACCAACAAAGGAGGTCAATGTTATTGACTTCTCACCTGATAATGAAGCAAGGGGGCAACAATCTCTCCTGCCCCAAAGAAGAAATCAGAAACCAAAGCTCTGGTGCCATCATTGGCAGAGCGCATGAAAGCTCCCTATTCCTTCAAAAGGAGCATACAAAGAAGCTCTTTGATCTTTTGCCTTGATAATCAATTAATCTATCACCCCAGAACCAAAGAGTCGGCAGATGTCAACAAAGTCAATCAGCTCAACTATTGCCCGTATCACCGTATGGTGGGGCATCCAATCGAAGATTGTTACCTCTTCAAAAGCGGAGTCCAAAGATGATCCAAGAAGGCCTCATATCTATGCAAACTGACCTGATTGATCCTCCTCAGCCTCATGCTTGGGATCAACCAGGGCAATCTGTCAATGTCATACATATGACAAAATTGCAATCATAGTGAGGACGATCCTTCATGTGATCCTCCCCAAGATAATTCAGGAGCTCATTCTCCACCAAGAGCAAGGCATGATCCCACAGAATAATGAGGAAAATCCAAAGGCAAAATATTCCTATGCATATTCAAATATATCTGGAGCCACCTCCTATGTTTGCCATGTGCAGACTTAATTGGGTGGCTATCTGAAGGTCCTTCAACTCCTGTCGAGCCGGCAAGGTTATATTCTTTCCCTCGACATCAATTTTCTCACTCTTCCGATTATGCCTCCAATCCAGATTGATGGGTTATCAAGCTCCGGCGGAAATATTGGCTACTATTGCCCATATCTTCAAATGATGGGTCATAACATTGAAAATTGCATAAGATTCAAGGATGATGTCCAAAAGCTAATCAGACAAGGGCTAATTGACCTGGTATTCATCGGGTCAACCCTCCACAACCTTATACTCAACAACCACCAAATGGACCAGCCAATCCTGGATCCTATGTGGTGAATGTCATTAGTGCATCATCATCCTTTGGTCTTCCTCAGTCATCAGTGGGGGGTCTTCAAATCCATATTTATCCAGTCAATGGTATACAATGCGGCGTCCTCTACAACAAGCGCTCATTTGCCACAAGAACACAAGTTATATTTGATAACCTCAGAAGGCAATGTCTGGTTTCCATATTTGAACCAGCACCATGTATCTTTCAGAGTAAAAAAAAGATTGTGACTATTGGGAATATCATTCCAAAGCAATACATCCTACCAAAGATTGCTCGGACCTCCATGATATGGTCGAAACTCACATCCGGAAAGAAAAATTGATCAATATGGGAATTCTTTGGCGCCAGCAATAAGGTGTCAAAGCAAACCTTTGATTCAAGTCCAGAATTCCAAGCTCTATATCCAAAGATATGTGAATATTATCATCATCCACTGGCTATGGACGATACAAAGTCAAAGCCGAAATGGAGCAATTCAAAATTGATTTTTTCAATACAGAATTAGAATATCAAAAGAAGCTGCGACAAAGCCATCTCCCAGCAAGCAGAGGAGTTCGTGATCTTATCACCAACTCCCATTTCAATTATTGAAGAAGCAATTAATGCAACCTTTGTGAATGGGTCACTGTCGGCCTCAAAATCAGCCAGTTCCAAGAGGTCAACACTCTACAGTAAGAGGCGGCTCCAACAAGAGAAGCATCTCCAAATCATCTTCAGAGCAGAAAGTTATAAGCTCACTTAAAGCTCCTCAGGTATGAAATAAAATATACACACATATATATATATATATATATATATATATAAACAAAACAAAAACAAAACCAAAACAACAAACACAAACAAAAAAAAAAGAATAATATAATAATAATAAAAGAAGAATGAAAAAGAAAAAGAACAAATGTAGCGTGATGCTGCTGCTGAGGTCCTCAATATCAACTTAAAAAAAAATCAATCAAAATTGAAGAATCAAATTACATATTTAACTCACCGATTTACAATATGGTGTCCAAACCTCAACCAAGAGAAGCTATAAATCTCTCCAAGTGATAACCAAAACAGGCTTAAGGTAAGCCACAATGCTGACATATCAGCGTCGGCCAGCAAATAATTCAAATCGCCGTCGCAAGAAAGGGCATGGTAAAGAGCAAAAAGTTGCATCTACTATTTTCAGGAAGCCCGATATCACAAAATCAAGCAAAGTCATTCTCATTCACGGCGAAGAGTCAAAGCCTCTGCCTGAAGCCGAAATACGGCGGATTCTTATGTCTTCAACCCTTCAGATGAAGAAGGAGAGCTGGCCAATATGCCTCCTCATACAGAAAAGAGCCAAAGTCCCCATGCCTCATCAAATGAGCCGGACAACGCTCCTCTCTTTTCAAATGAAAGGCTGTTGATTCCTCTCTCTCAAAAGAAATCTATCAAGCCAAAGAAGCCATCTGAGTCCTCGATAAAGGGATCTCCCTCATCGACCAGATACGCATCAAGGCTGATGACAAAATCTTTCGGCAACTCATTACTCCCCGTCAACATTATTGTCTGGGAGGTAATTGCTTGGAGCCAAGACCTGAGAGAAACTCTTGTCAAAGTACTCCAAGAATCAAAAATATATGAAGCTCATATGGCTGATTTCCAAGCTCAAATATATGAAACACTGGCAGCAAATGTCACTTTCACAAGATAAGCACATGTTGCTATCCTCTCCATATCTCAATCGTCCCTTATATATGAAGGGACAGGTCAACAATATTCAATTAAATCGGATCCTGGTCGATCCGGGGGCATCTACCAATATAATGCCCTATAAAGCCATTGAATCTCTACATCTCATGCCTCATATGCAACAGGTAAAAGATGTACGAATCACTGGAAGCTTCACCACCAAGGTAGCCTTCTACATTTTGATGCTGATATAATATACAGAATATTGCTTGGGAGACCCTGGCTGCATGAAAATGGGGTCATCCCGTCACTCTCCATCAATGCATCAAATATGCAAAAGAAGGGAAGCAGTATACAGTCTTGCCGATCAAGCCCCGTTTCGAGAAAATGAATGCCATTTGACTGATGCCCTTTTATATCTTAGAGGGCAATTCCTCAACCCCTTGCCCAGTCTAAAGGGAAGGGTAAACAATTAAATGTTCAGATGAAGACAGTGAGACTGGCAAGCTTTTTGTGGTAAACAAAGTTTTGCCAAATCACCTGCAAAGAATTCTCAAAGCAAATAACTCGCCCAGAGCGGCGGAGTGTCAACTATGAAACTGACCTCATAAGGGAGTATTCCTCTATCTCCCAGTTGCACGCAAGTTTACTCTCCAGGGCAAGATCAAAGTGTTCGACGATTAAAAAAACATTCGTCGTCAAATATCGGGGAATGGAAATAGACCCCGACAGAATCAAGGCATCTAGCAATCGCCACCTCCTCAAAATCTGACCGATCTAAGGTCATTTCGAGGGAAACTAGCCTATATTAGACATTTTATCTCAAATCTTTCAGGAAGATGCATACCGTTCGGCAAACTAATGAAGAAGAATGCTCCCTTCATCTGGGACCAAGAATGTCAGGATGCTTTTGAACAAATCAAAGAATATCTTCTCACTCCGCCAGTCCTGGGGCACTATTTGCTAGGAAGCCTCTTATACTCTATATTTCAGCTATGGATGCTTCTGTGGAAGCTCTATTGGCACAAACAATGAAGAAGACAAGAGCAAGCTTTATATTATCTTAGCAGAAAGCTAATTGGTCCAGAACTCCGATATACTCTAATGGAAAAAGTGTGCCTAGCACTGATATTTGCCATAAAGAAATTGAGGCATTATCTTCTGGCTCATGAAATTAAATTCATCTCCAAGTATGATCCAATCAAATATCTTCTAAGGCAACCCATTTGTCAGGAAGACTCGCGAAATGGGCTCTGCTCCTCATGGAGTTTGATATCACATACATCCCACAAAAGGCAATCAAGGCAAGGCTTGGCCGAATTTTTGGCCGCACATCCAGTGCCAGAAGATTCCCCTTTATCTATAAACCTCCAGAAGAAGAAACTCTTTCTCCTACAAGTGAAAATTCAATTCTCGAAGAGGTTGCCACAATTGAGCTACCCTCTTGGAATTATATTTTGATAGAGCTTCTCGAACTCTCCACTATACAGATGGCTCTACCAGCCCCTCTACTGGAGCAGGTATTGTCCTGGTCACCTCTCAAGAAGGAATATTATATAACTCTTGTGCTCTCATGAAGCCGCTTACAAATAATGAAGCTGAATATGAAGCTCTAATTATTGGGCTCCGGTTGGCTCTCGAAATAGAGGTCAAAAGTATACAAGTTTATGGTGACTCGCAACTGGTCATTCGACGGGTATTGGGCCAGTATGAAGTCCGAAAACCACAATTGCTTCCATACTATACCACAGTTGTGAAACTCAAAGAAAAAATTCAACTTCTTCAACATATCCCATGTGCCGAGAAGTGAAAATTCTCAGGCTGATGCTCTAGCCAAACTGGCTTCTATTATAAAATTGCCTCCCGAAGGGGAATTGGACATAAGTGTCCGTCGCAGAAGACTCATGCCCAGTACCCTTGACACTGAGTCTAATATCACAATTGAGGAAGTATATAATACAGAGCTAGATGCAACAAATGAATCTGAAGATTGGCGCAAGCCGCTCATCAAAATCAAGAAAGGTTGGTTGCCACCTGATCAAGCACAGAAATTCAGCTCTTACGCAGGGCCACCTCATATCAATTAATAGCAGAACAACTATATAGGCTGGTCTATGAAAAGAAGGGTCAATCCTCCTCAGTTGCCTATCTTTCAAAGAAGCCAAAACCATCATGAAAGAAGTTCACTCCAGACTGTGTGGAGCACACCCAGGCAGGAGAGAAAGTGAAAGTCAATATCAAGCTAAAAGGCTTCTACTGGCCTACCATGTACGCAAACTGCATTCAATATGCCCGTACATGTCATTAATGTCAAGCATTTGGCCCTGTACCGAGGAAATCACCAAATATATTACATCCCACATGACCAACCTGGCCCTTTGCCGAATGGGGGATGGATATTGTGGGACCATTCCCACCCTTATCTCAAGGCCACAAATTCATATTGGCTGCTATAGATTATTTCTCTCGGTGGGTTGAAGCTATCCCATTGAGGAAGGTAACCGGAGAATTGGTCGCCAAATTTGTCAAGCAACATAATATACAGATTTGGAACTCCTCACAGAATCATATCCGATAATGGGTCACATTCCGCAATAAAACATATATGCTTTAGCAGCCAAATTTCATATTAATTGGAGGACTTCTTCAGTATATAATCCACAAGCAAATGGATTGGCAAAAGCCTTCAACAAAACCCTCTGCAAGCTGCTTGCCAAAATAGTCGGCAATAGAAAGTGGGAATGGGGAGAGAAAATCCATGAAGCTTTATGGGCTTACTAAACGGTACATAATACCCCTACCAGATGTTTGCCCTTCTCTTTGGTATATGGAGCTGAAGCAATGATACCCATCGAAATTGAAATAGCATCCTGTCGGGTGGCAATTCAAAATGAATTTCAAAGCCAAGATCAAAGTCAGATAGAAAGAAGACTTGAGGAGCTCTCCAACCTGGAAGGAAGGTGACTCGAAGCATATAAATCCCTCCAAGTATATCAAGTCAGAATGGTCTGCGCTTTTGACAAAATTGGCAAGACCAAGAGCATTCAAGCAAGGAAACCTCGTCATAGTCAAATGCAGAGAAGCAATGGCAAAAAAAAAAAAAAAAAGGTCGTGCGGCAAATTGCTGCCTACTTGGCTTGGCCCATGCATCGTCACTTTGGCATATGAAAAAGGTGCATATCGGCCGGTTAACCATAAAGGTACTGTGCCCTTCCTCCACTCAATGGAAAACACCTGAAACTATACCATGCCTTAGAACATGAGTTCCTCGCCATTCATAAAAAAATCCAATTACCCAGATAGGCAGAAAGCTAGAAAGGAGAAAAGAGGCCCTCTTTGAGGATCCATGCTGAAATGGAAGCTTACCATAAATGGAGGCAAAAGAATCAATACCCACATGTCCATCATACAATCCTCCATCCCTGTAGGAGCATGAAGCCAAAGGTACTTCATCCTCCATATTCCACTCTTCACCAAACTCATATTTCAAAACCATAGCCAGCAAACCACAAAGGTAGGCACCATCATATTCAAATCCCAAATATAGCCAGCAAGCCACCAAGGCAGGCCATATCCAAATCCAATCAAATCATAACCACAAGCCACCCAAGGCAGGCCAAATCAAATATCCAAATAATCCAAATCCAAATTCCAAACTATAGCCAGCAAACCACAATGGTAGGCTATATCAAGTCAAATTCCAAAAATCATAACCGGCAACCACAAAGTAGGCTATATCAAACCCATACTCCAGTCATAGCCGACAAGCCCCAGGCAGGCCTTATCCAAATACAATTCCAAACGCAATTCCAATTCTATAGTTAGCAAAAACCACAAAGGTAGGCTATATTAAATCCAGTCATAGCTAGCAAGCCACCAAGGCAGGCTATATCTGAAATCAAATCCCAAAATATAGCCAGCAAGCCACCAAGGCAGGCTATATCTGAAATTCAATCCCAAATATAGCCAGCACCACCAAGGCAGGCTATATCTGAAATTCAATTCCAAAACATAGCCAGCAAACCAAAAGGTAGGCTATATCAAATCTCAATTCCAATCCATAGCCAAAAGCCATCAAGGCAGGCCTATCCAATCCATCCAAAATCATAGCCAGCAATCACAAGGCTATACCAGCCATTAGTCATTGTTGAACCCGAAAAATATCGGGATTTAAACAAGTCCCGGGTGGCAAACTCGTCCGGAAATCCACAAAAGGCTAGGAAGAAACTCCGGTCTCCCTCACTCGAACACCTGAGATAAATGGGTTTGAGTTCGGAGTCCACCCAGAACGAGCCGGAGGATGACGCTTAAAAAGCCTGTCAATGGCGGAAATGCGCGCCCCGGACAGCCGAAACTCAATATTCGGACTCGCGTTAAGATCGCGTACGACTCGGATGGGTCCGAAAAGGTAAAATGCACATGCCCTCCAAAATGGGGTCAAACGCACGCGAAACGGGCAAAAACGCACGTCAAATGCACGTCAAATGCATGCGGGCATGTGTGCGCACGTGCCATGACAAACCAGCAAAACTCCCAGAAATCCTCTCGGAAATGACCAAGGACACCGGGGGGCTGTGCCTCCGCCAGGAAGGGAGGGGCGCCAGTCTGCCCCCCCCGCCAGGCAGAGGGGGCGCCAGTCAGGCCCCTGACTGGCGGCCCCCTCAGCCAGCAGGAGGGGCGCCAGTCAGGCCCCTGACTGGCGGCCCCTCAGCCAGCCAAGAGGGCGCCAGTCAGCCCCTGACTGGCGGCCCCCTCAGCCAGCAGGAGGGCCGCCAGTCAGCCCCCTGACTGGCGGCCCCCTCAGCCAGCCAGGAGGGCCGCCGGTCAGCCCCCCCTGACCGGCGGACCCCCCTCAGCCAGCAGGAGGGCCGCCAGTCAGCCCCCTGACTGGCGGCCCCCTCAGCCAGCCAGAGAGGGCCGCCGGTTAGGCCCCCTAACCGGCGCCCCCCCTCCGCCAGTCAGGCCCCTCGCGGGGCACCCCGCCGGTTAGCTCCCCTCAAAACCTATAAATAGGGGGCAACCTCCCCATTTGAAGCATGGCCATTCGGCCCCAAAAAAGGCGATTCAGCCCAAGGAGAGCCTTACGTGCGCGAGCTTAAATAGGCCGCACGTGCCGGGGAGAAAGTCTTTGGCGTCTGTCGTGTTCTGTCCTCGCGATCGGGCCCTCCTGCGCTCGTCCGTGAGAAGATACCACAGGTTGTCATATGGCCCCCCCGGTGTCCATGTTTAAAGTCCTCCGTCGTCATCAAACGACGCACGTTGAGGCCCATATTTAAATCCTCCGTCGTCATCAAACGACGCACGTTGAGGCCCATATTTAAGTCCTCCGTCGTCATCAAACGACGCACGTCGAGGCTATATTTAAAGTCCTCCGGTGTCATAAAACGACACTCGTTGAGGCACATGTTTAAAGTCCTCCGTCGTCATCAAACGACGTACGTAGAGGCATACCCCCATTTGAAGAAGACCCGAATCGGCCTAAACGCGCCATCTCCGCCCAAGCTCCCGAGTCTGTCCGAGCGTGATCCGTGCGTGAGCTTAATAGGCCGCACGTGCCGACACCCGTTGGTGTTCCGTCCTCGGCGTTCGGGCTGCATTGCGCCACGTCCGTAGGGACACGCCACGGTTGTCACATGACTCTCAGCACATGTACTAGTCCTCTCCGGCGTCATAAAACGACGTACGTCGAGGCATGTACTTAATCCTCCGGCGTCATAAAACGACGCACGTCGAGGCATGTACTTAAGTCCTCCGGCGTCATAAAACGACGCACGTCGAGGCATGTACTTAAATCCTCCGCGTCATAAAACGACGCACGTCGAGGCATGTACTTAAGCCCTCCGGTGTCGTAAAACGACGCACGTCGAGGCACATATGTTTAAGTCCTCCGGTGTCGTAAAAAGACACACGTTGAGGCATGTTAACCTATGGAGGCACAAACACCCCACTGGTAACACATGTACCCACTATCGTGTAAACGTCCGACGGAGGCACATACACCCTGCCGTCGACGTCCATGTACTTGGCTTGTTACATACACGCCCAGTGGAGGTACAAAACCCCACTAAAGGCGTACATGTAAATGTAAACGTCATGTCATAAATATAAATGACATGAGCATGCTTGAATAAAATTGTGGAAATTCATTTGTCATCTGCCTTTTCTTCTTTAAATTTCGGCATACGGTCTTTTAACAAACATTACGCATCCGAAGGTATTCGAGTGTTATACTCGATGTAAATGAAACATCGACTTCGGTCGGTGGGGAACGGTCCAGTACACGACCACTCCAATCGCCCTGAACGCGAGCGCACGCGGAAAATAAATTCGAGGGTATCAGGGCTCGCACCCAATACTCCTCATAAAATAATCTTTGTCTGTTTCTCGCAAACAGTCTGGCACGCCCCACGCAAAGATCCATCTCGAAGACGAGAGGGATCGAAAGAAAAAGAAAGAAGAAAGAAAATTCCGCGTTCCAACAATCTGGCACGCCCGGTGGGACTGTTCCTGCCTTCCATGCATATGTAAAAAGACCGTATGCCGATATAGAAATAAAAGATGACTAATTTCCACATCACAGGTACAAGGAGCGAAAGCCAGCGACAGAAGCCCGTCTCCACCTGCAACTCAAGCTTGCTCGATGGCCGCCGTCACCTACGGTCCGCAAGTCATCGCATGCCACGCCAAATGTGGCTACCTCGCCGTCCCGCTCGTGTTCGGCGACTTTCCTGCAGTGGTGGGATCCCCCTACTTCCTAGGGGTGGTCCCCGCCGTCCAAGCTACCCCGAAGGCGGCGCCTGAAGCTACTGCAACCAGGGCACCAAACCCCGTTCAAGCCAAGGCCGAGTCTTCTCGGTTAACACCATCTCTTGTGTCGCAGTCCCTAGAAAACGGGGCAGCGCCAGGGACGCAGGGGCAGCAAGCCCCACGCAGTCGTCTCCAACTCCGGCAAAACCGTGCTAGTTGGTGACATCCGCGTCAGGCTCGATGGAGGCGAGCCGATATTGCCCCGGGACAGAAGCGTCCCTACGGTGGCAACCTCCAACAAATATGCTCCCCTCCAGGGGATGCGTCAAGAAGATCGGGACTCCTCAAAAGGAGCCCAACAGGGGCAGGCATCAAGCTCGGCGCCCCAACCGCCTCGCAAAATGAGGCAAATGTGGGTGACCAAGCAGGAAGCCCGCACATCAAACAAGCCAGAGCGGACCAACCCGCCGATGGCTCCAAGAAGGCGACGGTACTTGGGCGAGAAAAAGCCCAAGAAGCCGAACCTCCTCGTCCCCGCGGACACAAACGCAGGGGCATTTATAGGAAGCCCAACTTCGTCCCCGCCCAAGCGGAAACTGCTGAAGAGGGAGACGCGAGTCAAGCCGGAGCTTCCACACCTCGAGTCTCGGTCTTCGAAAGACTGAGCGCCTCAGTCTTTTCCAGGCTGGGAGCAGCAATCCGTCCAAGCGCTCAGAAGCCCAAGAAGCGGAGAGTGCAGCGGACGCCTGAAGAAGGTGGAGGCATGAAGATCTTCACCTGCTACGCTTCCGGGAGGGAAGCACCTGGGCCATCCGGCATCCCTGCGGGAGCGCTCAGGATAAATGAGTCCGGACAGGACGAGGAAGCTGTCCTCCGGTACACCCGGAGTGCTGCCAGGAGACTTCTCCAAGGGCAGCAAGGCACTCAGGCTGAGCCCTCGAACCTGGGACAACTTCTCGAGCCTCCACTCGATCGCGATCAAAGGCCCCTTCCGGGTCAGGTCCAACTGGACCCCGAAGGAGGGGAGGAAGACGAAGTCGCCAGCCTCCGCCTCGGAGATCAGCAACTGCCGGCTGACGGGAGCAAACTGAAGTGTTCCTCATGCCGCCAACCAGAGCTGCCTTCCAAGCGATGACGGATGACGCCAAGTATGATTTCATACAGCGTTGGCAGGCTGAAATGGCCGCACTCCTGGCCGAGCGAGACAACAGGCGGGGGCAAATGCGCCACGCCGCCTAGTGCCGACGGCAAACCAAAATGCTCGGACAAGACATCAACAAGGCGACCTGCCCGATGTCAACACACGCATAGCCGCGGTCAACGACTATACTGTCGATCCGGTCCAACAGCCACGCAGGGGCATAAATTCCCAAGCCTCCGCGGCTGAAGATATCGTCGCCCAGCGGCGAATGATTGAGAAGATCGTGGACGACCGCTTTGCTCAGCGAGGCGAGGGAACCGCCACTGTGGATCTCTACAGTGTGCCGTATCCCGTCCACCATCAATTCAAGAAGCTGCCACCGGACTTCCCCAAGGCGCCGAAGTTGCAGAAGTTCGACGGACAAGGCTCACCAAATGAGCACCTGGCCTACTATATAACGGCCATGGGAGTTTGGCATTCGATGAATCCTACCTCCTCCGCTACTTCGCAACATCCCTGACAGGCACCGCCTTCCAGTGGTACTCCAGGTTGAGGCCCAACTCCATTGTCGATTGGGCCGACCTCCAAAAGAAATTATCGACCGCTTCCAGACGGCCGAGAGGAAGGTGTCGCTCGCAGAGCTGTGTTCCCTCAGGCAAAGAAAAGGAGAAACGGCACTCGACTTCATCAAGCGGTGGCGTGACTTCAGCATGAGGTGCGACAATCCCCCACGCAAGAAGATGCCATAACCATCTGTCGACGGGGCCTGGCGGCGCAAATAAGCGAAAAGCTGCTGGGAACAAACATCAAGGGTTTCGACCAGCTCAACGCGGTCGTGGCGGAGATCGAAATGTTCTTCGCCGACAACCCGATGCAAGCTCCCCCAAAATTAAGCCGGGCAAGGAGCGCGCTGTGGGCAGAGAAGCCAATGCTGTGGACTTCGCCCCGCAAAGCAAGGGGAAGAAGGTCATGACCTCCGGCGCTCCAAGCAAGAAGGTGGAAGAAAAGCCGCCTCCAACTTCGCTGCCACAGCGTATGAGCACGCCGTATTCCTTCAAAAGGACCATACGAAGATGCTCTTCAAGCTGTGCATGAAGAATGACTTGCTCAAGCTTCCGGCCTTGAGAAGACCAAGTGAAGCGGATAGGGTGGATGAACCAAATTACTGTCTCTACCACCGCATGCTGGGGCACTCCGTCGAGGACTGCTATGTCTTCAAGAACGAGGTACAGAAGCTGATCCAGAGTCGCCTCATCACCATGCATGAACATTTGGTCGACCCCCACAGCCCCATGCTTGGGACCAATCGAGGCAGTCGGCCAATGTCATCCATGTCAATGCGCCGCCTCCCGAGCCAGAGACCCCGAGGCAAATCCTTGGGACGCTCATTCCACCAACGGATGGGAGGGGGATCACCCCTCAGCCTCGGAGCACAGGACATGGTCCGAGACAGTGCAAAACCTGGAAAGACAGGTCCAGTCACTGCGGCACGGTCAGCGCCAGACGTTGATGTACCTGAGGACCATGCAAGAGAGCCTGACAACCCTCCAGCAAGGACTCCAAGGGTCCGCGGGCACACCTGCGCCCCGGACGCGCCCTCCTTGCGGGGGGTGGATCTCGGAGGAGTCTTCGAATCCGTCTGATGACGAAATCGCCGGGAGATTGTACTCCTTCCCGCGACATCGGACGCTGGCACTCTACCGCACCTGCTTGCGAGCAGGACTATTGGGCTGCCAGCCGCCAACAAGCGTCCCGCCAAACTACTGCATATACCATCAAGATGCAGGGCACGCTTTGGAGGACTGCCACGTCTTCAAAGACAAGGTTGAAGCATGGGTCAACCAAGGATTATTGACTTGGGCAACTCCCGGGTCAACCCGCCGCAGCCTCACATCGCGAGTGGACGGACCATTCAGCTGACGTTGTCACGCATACAGTCAACGTCATCGACCCGCCGGAAATTTATACACCGGTGGCCTTCACCTTTCCGGACCCGGATATGATAGAAGGCGGCTCATCAGGCGAAGCCCCTACTTGGTGGTGCCCGGGAGGGAGAATCCCCCCCACAGTCACTTGGCGACCGGAAACGTTGGGGAAATCTTCGAAAAGCTCCTACAACGAGGTGTCGTGATGGCTCATACACCGCCGCCGACGTACACTGAAAGGGAGTTGAATCACCCCATGTACTGTCGGTACACGCCTGCTGCTGCACCCCACAGACAGGTGCCCCGATGTCCGGGATTGGGTCGAGTCCCTTATCCAAAAGGGGAAAATCGACCCGGAAGGCAATTCCATGGTCTTGATGAGAGCCAGGGAAGCAGCCCAGCGGGAATTTGAAGAAAGCGACTATATGCGCTTCAAGAACCTCCGAGCCCCCGAAGCTGATGAACAAGGGTGGCTCGTACCGCCGATGTCGTCCATAGCTGACGCTGAAGGCGCGAGCTTGGGGCAGCAATTCAGGATATATCCCTGAAAGAGCAGCCCACCTTAAGATATAATCAAGAGGACCCGGATATGACAGAAGGCGGCTCATCTGACGAGGCCCCTGCCCTATGGTATCCCGGGGGCGGTCTCCCCGAATCCCTTTGCGACCGCAAAGACCGGGGAGATCTTCGAAAGACTCTTGCAGCAAGGCTGTGTAAAGGCGCACAGGCCGCCACCAACATACACGGAGAGGGAATTAAACCACCCCATGTATTGCAAATACCATGCCATGCTGCTGCATCCTACGGATATGTGTCCGATTGTCCGAGACTGGGTCAAGTCCCTCATCCAAGAAGGGAATCGACTCGGAAGGCAACCCGAGATCCGACGAGCCGAGGCCAGGGAAGGAGTCCAGCAACAACTTCCTCGGCGAAAGAAGGGGTCTCGACGACATCAAGTCTCCCCTCCCCATGAGCAAGCTCCGAAAATAAGAGCAAGGGCAGTGCTTCGAGGACTCGCCTCCGCGAATACTCAAGCGCCAAGAAAAAGACTGCAGGGGCAAGAAGCCGGTGACAGAGCCAGCCGCCCCGGAACCGAGCCCCTATTGGGCCGAGTTCCAACAACTGCCGCCCGAGGTAGTCGAGCAGGCAATTGACTCCACTTTCCAGCATCAACAAGATGAAGCTGGTTGGACGACGGTGGCGTCCAGAATGCGCACTCTGTCAATGTTCCCTAAGAGGGGAAGGTCGCACGGTCGTCTTGGCCGGAGACTACCCCTCAAGCGACAGAGCAAGCCAAGCCGCTGACGCCGCTCGAAATGGCGCGCGCAGTGCAGCAAGAAAAGAACCGGCGCAAGAACATGAAGAGGCGCCTAAAGAAGCAAGCTGAGCAGAGGAGGCCGCGGCAGCCCCAGCAAAGCTCACTCCACTCCAGAAGCTGCAAAAGCTCATTGACGATCTGGAGGAGTATATCCCCTCCAAACCCACTTGGGGAGTCCCTCTGGATATACATCCCGTGGGAAGAGATGGAGCGCAAAACAAGGCTTAAAAGCTGGCTCCATCAAATGCTGCAAAGGGCTCAAGAAGGCGAGAAGCTGCCTCTGCCCGAAGAACTGGCCATCTTCTATAAGGAAGATGAAATCACTATCGAGAAGCTGGAAGAAATGCTGAAAGACTTCTCGTGCAACATGGTGTCGATACCGCCGCCTGCAAGCTTGCAATCACCGGCCGTTACGCCCCTCGTGGCAACATATCGGCGCCGCAAGCCGAGGCAAAGGAAAGGGCCGTGGACGAGGAAAGAAATCCTCCCCGTCCCCCAGCAGAAAACTAGCTCGCCCGACCTCGGCAAGACTATTGTCTTCCGAGGAGAAGAACCTCAGCCCGCCCCGGAAATAGAGGTGCGGGCGAACTCCTTCATCTTCGACCCATCTGACGAGGAAGAAGAAGAGCAGCGGGACATCGCTAGTGGGCTCTCCGATCGGAGGGCCGCCCAGCCAGTCCCCTTCGCCCTGTCCGACGACGAAGAGCAGGGGGATGGGCGATCCCCAGCAAGTTTCTCAATCGGAAAACTCCTGTCTCGGCCGCCGGTCGACTCCACCCAGAAGTGGCAACGAAGAAACTGCCGCCCCGGAGGAGGATGGCCTAGGCTTGTTGTTCGAAGAAAAGCCGGACGAACAGCCAGTGGCAAGACGGGTCAACCAATTCGGGCAACCGATAAAGGCCTTGGAGGATACTGTCCCACCATTGGATCAAACCCGTGCCCGGGCTGACCGCAAGATCATACAGCATATGAAGCGGTTCCCGACCAACATCACCATATGGGATGCCATTGCCTGGAGCAAAGAGTTGAGAACGGCGCTCGTCAAAATCTTGCAAGAGCCCGAGGTCTACGAAGCTGACGTGACCGAACTCCAGGCGCAAGCCCTAGAAGCACTGGTGGCGGAGGTGACCTTCTCCGACAAGGACATGCTGTTGCCACGCTATACCACAACCGCCCGTTGTATATGCAAGGAAAAGTCAACGGGCATGAGCTCAACCGGATCCTGGTTGACCCCGGGGCGTCGATCAACATCATGCCCCTGAAGACTTCAAGTCTTTATATCTCACGCCCTACTTGCAAAGGGTAAATGACATCAGAATCGCTGGATTCAACCAGAATTCTGAGAACGCCTTGGGAAAGGTGGAAGTACAGCTGGCCATGGACGGCCTCACTACTAAGGTCGTGTTTTACATCATCAATGCAAACACGTCTTACAAAGCCCTCCTGGGAAGACCCTGGCTCCATGAAAATCGGGTCGTCCCCTCGACTCTCCACCAATGTATAAAATACATCAAAGAAGGAGAGCAGCATACGGTCTTTGCCGACCGGGCCCCGTTCCGCCCAAATGAATGCAACCTGGCGGACGCTCAGCTGTACTTCGGTGAGCCTCTCGGCAAGCCAACCACCGCGTCAAAAGGCAAGGAAAAACAAAATGCCGACGCAAACCAAGCAAGCCAAGATCGGGACGAGGAAGAGCTCTTCACGGTCAACAAAGACCTCCTTGAAGCTCACCGGCTCAGCCGCCTCGCCGAATCCACCACGCCCGGGCCAAGTTGTCCAGAAAGGCGTGAAATCAACTATGAAGCAAACGCCGTCGGCGAGATCATCAACCGAAGCATCTCCTTGCCGCCGGCGTACATGCAGCTGCCCTTCCATAGGGAGGAGCAATGGGTGGAGCGACTAAAGACGTTCGTTGTCACCCATTACAGAACCGACAGTCTCGAAGAAGGCGAGACGCCGAAGCCGATCCTCTTCTACAAAGGAGACCCGCTTCCTTGTGGCCCCTCGAAGACGACTTCGGCTGGAGCCGAGCGACTCAAGTCGCCCCAGAGCCCGTTCAAGAAATGGACGACATGCCCGAGCACATCAAGAATTGTGCCAAAGGCAAAAGATTGCACAAATGCAAGACCCCTCGCGACGGGAGTACTTCCATCGGCTGTGGTACCCGAAGCAACTCCGAGGGCAACCGCCCTATTGTGCCAAAGACACTCGGGGTTGGGCTATGGTCAGGAGGCGGAATGCGAGGCCTATCATACGGTCAATACCGCAGGGCTCGCGCCCTCACCTGACCAGTGCCCTCCCGGGGGGCAATCTCCTACCCCCGCTACAAAGCAGCAGCAAGGGGAGGTCACCCTCGTCCTATCAAACGGGACGTCGTGCCAAGAAGCACCTCAAAGCGAAGGAAGTCATTTCTGGCCGATCACAGAAGAAGGCTTCAGATATTATGACGTCCACGTTGCTGACTCCGATGAAGAAAAGGATTTCATCGACCTGCAGCCAGCACCCCGTGAACTCGAAGACGGCGGACAAGCTACGGTCGACGAACTGGTCGAACTCGACCTCGGGGAACCAAAAGAACCCCGACCAATCTTCGTCAGCGCCCTTTTGAACGAGGAAGAAAGACAGTCATACCGGCAACTCCTCTGCTGGAATTCAAAGACTGTTTCGCGTGGACATAAAAGAATGCCAGGCCTGGACCCCTCCGTGGCTGAGCATGAGTTGTCCATACTCCCCGCAGCGAAGCCGGTCAAGCAGGCCCAACGGCGTATGCGCCACGAGCTGGAGCTGAAAGTAAATGCCGAGGGGACAGACTTCTTCAAGTCGACTTCACCGAGCCATGCATCTATCCAACGTGGCTAGCCAACATAGTGCCGGTCAAGAAAAAGAACGGCGAAGTCCGAATCTGTATCGACTACAGGGACTTGAACAAAGCTTGCCCGAAGGATGATTTCCCGGTCCCGATCACGGAAACTATGATCGACATGACCACAGGGCATGAAGCGCTCTCCTTCATGGACGGGTCGTCAGGCTACAATCAAATCCGCATGGCACCCAGGATAAGGGTCATACCGCCTTTAGGTCCCCCAAAGGGATCTACAACTATAAAAGAATGCCCTTCGGCCTGAAAACGCCGGAGCCACCTATCAACGAGCCATGACCAAGATCTTCGGAGAAATGCTCCACGACTCGGTTGAGTGCTACGTTGATGATCTGGTCGTCAAGACCAAAAGGCGGGAAGATCACCTAGGCGACTTACGCCAGGTCTTCGAAAGGCTTCGCCAACATCAACTGAAGATGAACCCGATGAAGTGCGCCTTCGGCGTATCGAGCGGCAAATTCCTCGGCTTCGTTGTCAAATACCGCGGGATAGAAATTGATCCCGTCAAATCAAGGCTATCAGAGCTGCCGCCGCCGAAAACCTTAACGGCTGATCTGCATGGCTCGCGCGCCGCGGAACTCTACAAGGAAGGCTGGCCTACATAGGCGGTTCATCTCCAACCTTGCGGGCAGATGCGCCCCCTTCAGCAAATTGATGAAGAAAGGAGCCCCATTTATATGGGACCAAGAGTGCCAAGATACTTTTGAAGAAATCAAAGAGTATCTCCTTACTCCTCCTGTCTTGGGAGCCCCGTGAAAGATAAGCCGCTCATCTCTACATCGCGGCCATGGAAACGTCGCTGGGAGCGCTCCTGGCGCAAACAAATGAGGAAGGCAAGGAGCAACCGCTCTACTACCTCAGCAGGATGCTCGTGGGTCCGGAGCACCGATATCCCCCAGTGGAGAAGGTGTGCCTGGCATTGATATTCGCCGTCAAGAAATTACGGCACTATCTGCTAGCCCATCAGTCAGCCTCATCTCGAGGATAGACCCGCTAAAAGCGCTCCTCACCCAACCAGTGCTGTCGGGAAGGATGGGAAAATGGGCTCTTCTCCTCATGGAGTTCGATATCACCTTCGTCCCGAGAAAAGCAATCAAAGGGCAAGGTATGGCGGAGTTCCTGGCGGCGCATCCACTCCCAGCCGGCTCTCCCCTCGAGTTCAAGCTCCCGGAGGAGAACGCTCTCATCCCCCACGGGGAGGGGACCCAACAAAAAGAAGCCCCCATTCAAGAAAGTGGGAACACTCTCGCCATAGAGTTACCACACTGGGAACTCTACTTTGATGGCGCTTCCCGGTGCTCAAGCAAACTGACGGCACCACAACTTATACCTCCGGAGCGGGCATTGTCCTGGTGACTCCACAAGGGGGAATACTGCACAACTCATGTGCCCTCATGAAGCCATTGACCAACAATCAAGCAGAATATGAAGCGCTGATCGTGGGACTTCAACTGGCTGCCGAAATGGGCATCAAGTGCATAAAAGTCTACGGAGACTCACAGTTGGTCATCCGTCAAGTGCTGGGAGATTACGAAGTTCGGAAAAAGGAACTGATCCCCTATCATGCCAAAGTAAAAGAGCTCCGCGAGAGATTCTGCTTGTTCGAAATCGGACATGTCCCTAGAGGGCAAAACTCTCAGGCGGATGCGCTAGCCAAACTGGCGTCCGCCCTAAAGCTTCCTCCCGAAGGGGAGTTGGGGATAACTGTCCGACATAGGAGGCTAATGCCCAGCGTTCTCGAGGACGACTCCGACCGACCCAGAAATGCAGAGGTCGACGCCCTCGAAGAAGAAGCCAGCCAAGAAGAAGACTGGCGCCAGCCGATCATTCAAATAAAGAACGTTGGCTGCCTTCAGACCGGGCCGAACGAGTCCGACTGCTGCGGCGGGCCATCATATCAAATGATCGGGGACCAACTATATCGGCTTGTCCATGAAAAAGACAAGTCTGTCCTCCTCCGATGTCTCTCCCCTAAAGAAGCCAAAGTCATCATGCACGAAGTCCACTCTGGACTGTGCGGAGCTCATCAAGCGGGAGACAAGATGAAAATCAACATCAAGCTAAAAGGCTTCTTCTGGCCGACTATGTACGCAGATTGCGTCCAGTACGCTCGTGCATGTCATCAATGCCAGGTCTTCAGTTCGGTGCCAAGAAAGCCGCCGAGCGAATTACATCCAACCGCCCCCACATGGCCCTTCGCCGAATGGGGAATGGATGTCGTGGGACCATTCCCACCGTCCTCTGGCGGCCACAAGTTTATCCTGGCAGCCACCGACTATTTCTCCCGATGGGCAGAAGCAATCCCTCTCCGGAGGTGACCGGGGTAGCCGTTGCAAAATTTGTCAAGCAACACCTGATTTACAGGTTCGGCACCCTCATCGGATCGTATCAGATAACGGTACGCCCTTCAGAAACAAAACGATATATGCGTTGGCGGCCAAATTCCAAATAGACTGGAGGACGTCAACGGTATACAACCCTCAAGCCAATGGTCTGGCGGAAGCCTTCAACAAGACCCTTTGCAAACTGCTTGCCAAGATAGTCGGCAACCGCAAACGCGATTGGGGGGAAAATACACGAAGCCTCTGGGCATACCGAACGGTCTACAAGACCCCTACGGGGTGCTCCCTTCTCTCTGGTGTACGGAGCTGAAGCCATGCTCCCCATCGAAATTGAAATGTCATCCTACAGGGTAGCCGTTTATACCGGTCTCCAACCCGAGGAGCGACAAGAAATTGAAAGAAGGTTGGAGGAATTGTCCGACCTAGAGGGCCAAAGGTTGGAAGCATACAAACACCTCCAATCCTATCAAGCCCGCATGACCCGAGCCTACGACAAGCTAGTCAGGCCTCGTGTCTTCAAGAAAGGTGACCTCGTCATGGTCAAGCAAAGAGAAGTCATGGCGGCAAATCAAGTGGCAAACTCCAGCCGAACTGGCGCGGACCGTACGTGGTCACTGGAGTGTATGAAGGCGGGGGATACACGCTGGCAACACACGCCGGCGATCGCCCATTTCCACCACTAAATGGCAAGCATCTCAAAATGTACTTTGCCCCTGAGCATGAATTCCTAGGGCAACCGCCCTCTGAACTCCCTTAGCCAATAAACCCCCAGAAGGTCGGCTAAAACTCCTCTTGGTCAGCAAACCGTTCAGGTCGACCAAGTCAAACCCCTTAGCCAATAAACCCCCAGAAGGTCGGCTAAAACTCCTCCTTGGTCAGCAAACCGTCCAGCGACCAAGTCAACCCTTTAGCCAATAAACCCCCAGAAGGTCGGCTAAAACTCCTTCTTGGTCAGCAAACCGTCCAGGTCGACCAAGTAAACCCTCCTTAGCCAATAACCCCCAGAAGGTCGGCTAAAACTCCTCTTGGTCAGCAAACCGTTCAGGTCGACCAAGTCAAACTCCCTAGCCAATAAACCCCCAGAAGGTCGGCTAAAACTCCTCCTTGGTCAGCAAACCACCCAGGTCGACCAAGTCAAACCCCTTAGCCAATAACCCCCAGAAGGTCGGCTAAAACTCCTCCTGGTCAGCAAACCACCCAGGTCGACCAAGTCAAACCCTTTAGCCAATAAACCCCCAGAAGGTCGGCTAAAACTCCTCCTTGGTCAGCAAACCGTTCAGGTCGACCAAGTAAAACCCCTTTAGCCATAAACCCCCAGAAGGTCGGCTAAAACTCCCCTTGGTCAGCAAACCTGGGTCACCAAGTCAAACCCTTCAGCCAGTAACCTCCCTGGTAGGCTGCGCCGTCTTAGGCCCACTAATCATAATGGTGGGCTAAAGCCAAACGGTGAATCCCCTAGTCGAGGTTCTGCAACCTTGCTTCGGACACCAACTTCAAAAAAAAAAAGAAAAAGAAGAGAAAAGAAAAGGGACTAAAAATAGAGATGTCCCGGCGGACTCGGCCACTCCCCAAAAGGGGTGTCCGAAGGTAAAATGCCTAAAATCCAGCTGAGGTGAAAACCCGAAAGGGCGCCTCAGGCAAAAATGGATAACCCCTCAACGTGAAACCCGAGAGGGCGCGTTGGAAAAAGCTAGAGGGGGCTGGCTTCTGTGAAAACCCGAAAGGGCGCAGGAGTCAGTAATGTGAAAAAAAAAAATCAAAAAAAAATCATCAAAATCAATCGTCACTTACCAAGGCATTTTCGCGCGGCCAGTAAACAAATGCTAGGCCGGCCCCTATTCTGGTTGGTAGGTAAACCGAAATGGTGATCAAGCCGTTTCCCCTTAGCCACAAACCCCAAGAAGGTAGGCTATCCCTTTTTGACCAACAAACCTCCGTGGTCGGTCAACCCTAACCTTAGCCAGCAAACCCCAAGAAGTAGGCTATCCCCTTAGCCAGAAACCCCAAGAAGGTAGGCTATCCCTCTTTGACCAACAAACCTCCGCGGTCGGTCAAAACTAAAATCCTTAGCCAGCAACCCCAAGAAGGTAGGCAAACCCAACCTTAGCCAGAAACCCCGAGAAGGTAGGCTATCCCCTTGACCAACAAACCTCCGTGGTCGGTCAAACCCTAAACCTTAGCCAGCAAACCCCAAGAAGGTAGCTATCCCTTTTGACCAGCAAACCCCTTGCGGTCGGTCGAACCAAAAAAATTCTTAGCCAGCAACCCCAAGAAGGTAGGCTATCCCTTGACCAGCAAACCCCTTGCGGTCGGTCGAACCAAAAAATTCTTAGCCAGCAAACCCCAAGAAGGTAGGCTAAATCCAGAAGGCGGGTCCTGCGATCATCCCCCCCCGGGGTCCGGCCTTGGACCCATCAAAAAAAAAAAGAGAGAAAGAGAAAGGGGACTAAAAATAGAGATGTCCCGGCAGACTTGATCATCCTCCAAAAAGGGATGTTCAAGGGCAAAAGGCCTCAGACCCAGCTGAGGTGAAAACCCCGAAAGGGCGCCTCAGGCAAAAATGGGTAACCCCTCGGTGTGAAAACCCGAAAGGGCGCACCGGAAAAAGCTAGAGGGGGCCATCCCCGGTGAAAACCCGAAAGGGCGCTTGGGATGGTGATAAAAAAAAAAAAAAAAAAAATGAATGAAAAAGAATGCAATGAAACCGACCCCTCTGAGGGAAGAAGTGTCGCTCGAGCCACAGGTCACACCCGTCGGCGACTTGAAATTCAAATGGTGTTGAGAGCCAAGCCCAAACAGCCGTCCGACACCAAACTCCGGTGCAATGCTTGATAAATGGAAGAAATGCAAAATTCAAGCAGAAGATGCCGAGAGCAAGCCTGGAAAAGCCATAGGCAAATCTCAGAAAGAAAATACAAATCAATCGGGGTCGACGAGCAAGGCCAGAAAAGCAAGCCCTCTCACTAGAATCAAGCCAGGTTGCTGGACAAAGCCCCGAGAAGGCCAGCCCCAGCACCCGAAATGTTGCATCAGATCTGGAGGAATGCCAGAAATGCAACGTCCACAAAAGACATCGCTCGAACTTACCGGTCCAAGAAACCGAGTAGAGGCGGGAAAAGGCAAGCCTCGGAAGAAGGATGCTGAAATCAATTCTTGAGCCAAGTCAAAAAAGGGGCAAGACTCGGATGAAGACAGCCAAGGTCAGCTCCAAGCAAAGTCAAGGAGCAGCTCTTCGATGAAACTCACCCCTAGAGTTGACCTGGTGAGCGGGTCCATGTTACTTCCCTGAAGTGATGTGCGCTCTCCTGGGTCCTCTCGTGGGAACTCTTGAGTTGAAAACAAATCTGAAAAATACACGAGCGAGGAGAGCTGATGGCTCAGCGCGAGAAGCATAGCAAGTTTGATCGCCGGCTCAACCGGCAACAACAGATTGTTGTCCTAAGTTGCTGGCGACACTACACAAGTATTGAAGCGCATCGCTGTGGTTTTCAACCCAAATCCCCGCCAAGTCATTAAGACCAGGGGTAGAGTTTGATAATCGCCACGGGATACCCGCCTTCGTCTTCGCCTCTGACGGATATCCCGTGGGGGGCATTTGTTGAACCCGAAAATATCGGGATTTAAACAAGTCCCGGGTGGCAAACTCGTCCGGAAATCCACAAAAGGCTAGGAAGAAACTCCGGCTCCCTCACTCGAACACCTGAGATAAATGGGTTTGAGTTCGGACGTCCACCCAGAACGAGCCGGAGGATGACGCTTAAAAAGCCTGTCAATGGCGGAAATGCGCGCCCCCCCGGACAGCCGAAACTCAATATTCGGACTCGCGTTAAGAGTCGCGTACGACTCGGATGGGTCCGAAAAGGTAAATGCACATGCCCTCCAAAAATGGGGTCAAACGCACGCGAAACGGGCAAAAACGCACGTCAAATGCACGTCAAATGCATGCGGGCATGTGTGCGCACGTGTGCCGCACGTGCCATGACAAACCAGCAAAACTCCCAGAAATCCTCTCGGAAATGACCAAGGACAGACCGGTCTGTGCCTCCGCCAGGAAGGGAGGGGCGCCAGTCTGCCCCCCCCGCCAGGCGAGAGGGGCGCCAGTCAGCCCCTGACTGGCGGCCCCCTCAGCCAGCAGGAGGGGCGCCAGTCAGGCCCCTGACTGGCGGCCCCTCAGCCAGCCAAGAGGGCGCCAGTCAGGCCCCTGACTGGCGGCCCCCTCAGCCAGCAGGAGGGCGCCAGTCAGCCCCCTGACTGGCGGCCCCCTCGCCAGCCAGGAGGGCCGCCGGTCAGCCCCCCCTGACCGGCGGACCCCCCTCAGCCAGCAGGAGGGCCGCCAGTCAGCCCCCTGACTGGCGGCCCCCTCAGCCAGCCAGAGAGGGCCGCCGGTTAGGCCCCCTAACCGGCGCCCCCCCTCCGCCAGTCAGGCCCCTCGCGGGGCACCCCGCCGGTTAGCTCCCCTCAAAACCTATAAATAGGGGGCAACCTCCCCATTTGAAGCATGCCATTCGGCCCCAAAAAGGCGATTCAGCCCAAGGAGAGCCTTACGTGCGCGAGCTTAATAGGCCGCACCTGCGGGGGAGAAAGTCTTTGGCGTCTGTCGGTGTTCTGTCCTCCGCGATCGGGCCCTCCTGCGCTCGTCCGTGAGAAGATACCACAGGTTGTCATATGGCCCCCGGTGTCCATGTTTAAAGTCCTCCGTCGTCATCAACGACGCACGTTGAGCCCATTTTTAACATCCTCCGTCGTCATCAAACGACGCACACGTTGAGGCCCATATTTAAGTCCTCCGTCGTCATCAAACGACGCACGTCGAGGCTATATTTAAAGTCCTCCGGTGTCATAAAACGACACTCGTTGAGGCACATGTTTAAAGTCCTCCGTCGTCATCAACGACGTACGTAGAGGCATACCCCTTTGAAGAAGACGCCGATCGGCCTAAACGCGCCATCTCCGGCCCAAGCTCCCGAGTCTGTCCGAGCGTGATCCGTGCGTGAGCTTAAATAGGCCGCACGTGCCGACACCCTTTGGTGTTCCGTCCTCGGCGTTCGGCTGCATTGCGCCACGTCCGTAGGGACACGCCACAGGTTGTCACATGACTCTTCCATGTATTTAGTCCTCCGGCGTCATAAAACGACGTACGTCGAGGCATGTACTTAAATCCTCCGGCGTCATAAAACGACGCACGTCGAGGCATGTACTTAGTCCTCCGGCGTCATAAAACGACGTACGTCGAGGCATGTACTTAAATCCTCCGGCGTCATAAAACGACGCACGTCGAGGCATGTACTTAAGCCCTCCGGTGTCGTAAAACGACGCACGTCGAGGCACATATGTTTAAGTCCTCCGGTGTCGTAAAAAGACACACGTAGGCATGTTAATCTGTGGAGGCACAAACACCCCACTGGTACACACATGTACCCTATCGTGTAAACGTCCGACGGAGGCACATACACCCTGCCGTCGACGTCCATGTACTTGGCTTGTTACATACACGCCCAGTGGAGGTACAAAACCCCACTAAAGGCGTACATGTAAATGTAAACGTCATGTCATAAATATAAATGACATGAGCATACTTGAATAAAATTGTGGAAATTCATTTGTCATCTGCCTTTTCTTCTTTAAATTTCGGCATCGGTCTTTTAACAAACATTACGCATCCGAAGGTATTCGAGTGTTATACTCGATGTAAATGAAACATCGACTTCGGTCGGTGGGGAACGGTCCAGTACACGACCACTCCAATCGCCCTGAACGCGAGCGCACGCGGAAAATAAATTCGAGGGTATCAGGGCTCGCACCCAATACTCCTCATAAAATAATCTTTGTCTGTTTCTCGCAAACAGTCTGGCACGCCCACGCAAAGATCCATCTCGAAGACGAGAGGGATGAAAGAAAAAAAAAAATGAGAAAGAAAATTTCCGCGTTCCAACAGTCATATCCAAAGCCCATTCAAAACCCAAGTCCCCAGCAAACCACCATGGTAGGTGATATCAAGTTTTAATTCCAAGTTCATATCCTAAGGCCATCAAGGCAACTCATATTCAATACAACCCAAATTCATAGTCAGCAAAACCATCAAGACGATCATATCCAAATTTGATCCAAAACCACAATGCGCCGAACTATAAATGCCAAATAAATCAAAACCCAGAATACCAAATATAGCCACAAACCATCAAGGTAGGCTGAACCAAATAGAAGCCCAAATTCCATATCTTAGCCATAAGCCCCAAGGTAGGCTAATCAAACCCAAACCAAAACCAAATCAAAACCAAACCAAAAAAATCAAC
>CM024760.1:169876900-170019938 GCA_014218235.1 Colocasia esculenta
AAAACGACGCACGTCGAGGCACATATGTTTAAGTCCTCCGGTGTCGTAAAAAGACACACGTTGAGGCATGTTAATCTGTGGAGGCACAAACACCCCACTGGTAACACACATGTACCCACTATCGTGTAAACGTCCGACGGAGGCACATACACCCTGCCGTCGACGTCCATGTACTTGGCTTGTTACATACACGCCCAGTGGAGGTACAAAACCCCACTAAAGGCGTACATGTAAATGTAAACGTCATGTCATAAATATAAATGACATGAGCATGCTTGAATAAAATTGTGGAAATTCATTTGTCATCTGCCTTTTCTTCTTTAAATTTCGGCATACGGTCTTTTAACAAACATTACGCATCCGAAGGTATTCGAGTGTTATACTCGATGTAAATGAAACATCGACTTCGGTCGGTGGGGAACGGTCCAGTACACGACCACTCCAATCGCCCTGAACGCGAGCGCACGCGGAAAATAAATTCGAGGGTATCAGGGCTCGCACCCAATACTCCTCATAAAATAATCTTTGTCTGTTTCTCGCAAACAGTCTGGCACGCCCACGCAAAGATCCATCTCGAAGACGAGAGGGATGGAAAGAAAAAAAAAAAATGAGAAAGAAAATTTCCGCGTTCCAACAGTCATATCCAAAGCCAATTCAAAACCCAAAGTCCCACCAGCAAACCACCATGGTAGGTGATATCAAGTTTAAATTCCAAGTTCATATCCTAAGGCCATCAAGGCAACTCATATTCAAATACAATCCCAAATTCATAGTCAGCAAACCATCAAGACAGATCATATCCAAATTTGATCCAAAACCACATGCGCGAACTATAAATGCCAAAATAAATCAAACCCAGAATACCAAATATAGCCACAAACCATCAAGGTAGGCTGAACCAAATAGAAGCCCGAAATTCCATATCTTAGCCATAAGCCACCAAGGTAGGCTAAATCAAAACCCAAACCAAAACCAAAATCAAAACCAAAACCAAAAATCAAAACCAAAACCAAAACCAAAACCAAAAATCAAAACCAAAACCAAAACCAAAACCAAAACCAAAATCAAAATCAAAAGCAAAACCAAAACCAAAACCAAAACTAAAGCCAAAATCAAAACCAAAACCAAGTCCAGAGCCAAATTAACCTAAATCCTACATCCAAAATCCAAAAGCAAAATCAAAATCTCATATCCCATCCAGAATATCACAAAGATAAACTAACATGTCCATATCCAAATCCAAAAACAAACCCAATCTCAACTCTAATACGAATCCAAATGCAATCCCTTATCTCTGCCCTAAGCCATCAGGGATGGGTGAAATTCAAACCTCAAACCCCAAATCCAAACCCAAACTTCATGCCAAAGCCAAATAAACTCAAATCTCATACCCATATCCAAATTCAAATTCAAAATACCACAAAGGTAAGCCAACATACTCATGCTCAAACCTAAATCCACCACCACCCATTCCACAACCAGATTACCACCCATTCCACAGCCAGACCACCACCCATTCCACAATTAACCCTCATCCATTCAACTACCAAACCAGTCGAGTACTCACCAGTCAGGTCAAAAAAAAAAAGAAAGAAAGAAAGAAAAGGGGTTAAAAAATAGAGATACCCCGATGGACTTAAGTATACGGCTCACTGTATGCTTGAGGGTAAAAAGATCAAAAAATTTGGCTGAGGTGAAAACCTGAAAGGGCGCTTCAGGCAAAAATGGGTAACCCCTCAACGTGAAAACCCGAAAGGGCGCGTTGGAAAAAGCTAAAGGGGGCCAGTCTTGGTGAAAACCCGAAAGGGCGCTAAGGCTGGTAATGTAAAAAAAAAAAAAAGAAAAATGAAAAGGAGGATTTCTCAGTCCTTCATTCATACATCCACAAAGTTACAAGTCACCACATTACAAACTTGTAGAGGGTGACAGATACCACATGCAAAATAGAAAGGAGATCAAGGCAACAAGCCCAATATACAAATGTTATGTTGTGAAACAAAGGCAGGAAGGCTTCTTCCTCTCCAGTCGTTTAAATCCAAGTGCAAATCCCTTATCCCGGCACTAAGCCATCAAGGAGGGGCGAAATTCAAATCTCAAAGCCAAACAATAAACACCATTCCAGAGCCTATTCAAAACCAAGTCCAAGGCTAAATCATACTCAAAATCTCGTATCCATATCCAAACTCGGATTCAAAATACCACAAAGGTAAGCCAACATGCTCATGTTCAAACCCAAATCCACATCCAGATCCAAATTCCAAATCCGAATTTCCAATCATTGGCCAAATTCAAATCTCAAACCACATCCGAATACACCACTCATTCCACAACCAAACCCTTAGCCATTCAACTATCCAAGTCAGTCGAGTTCTCAACAGTCAAGTCAAAAAAAAAGAAAGAGAGAAAAGGGGTTAAAAAATAGAGATACCCCGATGGACTTAAGTATACGGCTCACTGTATGCTTGAGGGTAAAAAGATCAAAAAATCCGGCTGAGGTGAAAACCCGAAAGGGTGCTTCAGGCAAAAATGGATAACCCCTCAACGTGAAAACCCGAAAGGGCACGTTGGAAAAAACTAAAGGGGGCTAGTATTAGTGAAAACCCGAGACGGCACTGGGATTGGTAATGTGAAAAAAAAAAGGAAAGAAAAGAAGAAAAAAAAAGAAGGAAAAAAGAGAGGGAGAAAATGAAAAGGAGGACCTTCATTATCCTTCACCTTGTATTTACAAAGTCACAAGTCACTCTCTGTACAAATATACAAAGAGTGGCGATTGCTATGTAAAGGTCAAACAAAGAAAAAGAGCAAGACAATGAGCTCGGCATGTAAATGTTATACTGAAAAGCAAAGGCAGGAGGGCTTTTTCCTCTTCAACCGTTCAACTGCCTTGGCTTTGGAGGTTGTCAGCTGGCGGAGGTTCCTTCCGTTTCTTACATAGGCAGTTTCTTCTTCAGAATCTTTGGCCTCATCTCTGGCCTCCTGATTCAAAGAAGACCTCTCTTCATCAAGCTCGCATTTCAGCCGGGCAATGTTCTCCTTCCCGACAACCATGCTCAACACCATCGTCACTCGCAACATCGCCTACTTGAAAGGCAGAATAAGCTTGAGACTCCAAAAATGGGCTCCCTGCATCTCCCCAAAAGTGGAAAGAGAGGATTGGCCACAGATACAGAATATGAATCCATCATCCCCCAGAAAAGAGTTGATTACAGAAGACCTGGTCACCTGAATACAAGAAAGGAAAGTCAATATCAGAAAAGAAAACATCATCTTTAAAGACTGTATATAAGCTCAGTAAAAGAAGGCCACCTGCAGGAGTTGATTCCATGGCAGAATATTCCTTGGCAGGTATCTGGATATAAGCCCTGATAGGAGCAAAAGAATACTGTTCCGTCGAGACTCTCAGCTCAGCAGATGCAGAGGCATCGTCATCCGTCACAGCTATCTCAAGAAACAGACAGTCAGATGATGGTTCATTATCATCAATTTCTGGCATAAAATCGACAGCTGCCCGTGAGGAATTCTCACGCTCCACTTCACAAAGGAGAGGAGAACCTCCAGGCAAAGAGGCATGACCGCCCGAAGCAATCGGACCAGCACTTTTCCTCATCTTTCTCGTCATCTGAGGTAGATAAGTCAAAAAGGGAAGAAATGATAAGTGATGAATCAAGAAGAAGAGTCATGAATGACAATGATGAGAGAAGAAAAGAAAGGAAAAGAAAGTCACCGCCAGATGTGGTGGAATCCGCCACCCTCCTTTTTCTAGCTCTCTTGGGTTTGGAAGAAGAGGGAATATTCAAATGAGCTTTACCATTCCTGTATCCAACAACTTTCGGAGCAAGGATGGTTGAGATTCAAGACAGATATGAAAAAAAAAAAATGATGAATGAAGTAGAAGAGAAAGAAAAAAAGATAGCCGCGAAACCAAGAAGGTCAACCTCAGTAGCCGAATACCATGTCAAATCTCGGACAAAGCCGAGAAGATAAGATTCAAGAAAAAGATGTCAAATCCAATCCAAGCAAATGCCAAAAAGGCAAAGCTCAGGAAAGTGATATCAGATCCAACTGCGAATCAAGTCAGAATCACAAGTCAAAAAAAAAAAAAAAATCTCTCAAATCAAGTTGTTGAGCAAAGTCAGAAAGACGAGTCTCACCAATTGAGTCCTCAATCAATTCAAGTCCATAACAAAGCCAGAAAGGCAGATCTAAAAAAAAATCCCTGAGATGAAATCCAGAAGGCAAAGACCCAGGCAAAGGAAGCCAAAGTCAGTACTGAGTAAATCCAAGGAAGCGGAGCTGATCGCTCAGCACAAGAAACATGACAAAGTCGATCGTTGCCCGAGGTTGTTGACTTCACAGTGCAAGTGCTGAAGCGTGTCAACTGTGGCTACAACTTTCCGATTCAAGTTTATTTTCAAGTCATGAAGAACAGAAGCACAACTCGAAGAACGCACGGGACGTCCTCCTCCGCCTTCGGCTTCGGCGCACTTCCCGTGGGGGGCATTTGTGGACACAAAAAAATTTTTGTTGTGCCAATTCCCCATTCCCAGAAATTCCCCCTCCCTTAACCGATGGAAGCACCATCGGTTAGGGGTTTTTTTCCCCTTAACCGATGGGGCTACCATCGGTTAAGGGGGTTCTCTCCACCAACCGATGGAAGCACCATCGGTTGGAGGGACAAACCCCTCCAACCAATGGTACTACCATCGGTTAGAGGGGAATTCCCCTCTAACCGATGGGAGTCCCATCGGTTAAGGGGATCTCCCCTTGAGAGTCCCCTAACCGATGGGACTGCCATCGGTTAAGGGGATTTTCCCCTTAACCGATGGGAGTTCCATCGGTTGAGGGGAAATTTCCCTCTAACCGATGGAACCTCCATCGGTTAAGGGGATGGCCCCTAACCGATGGTACCCCCATCGGTTAGAGGGAATTTTCCCTCTAACCGATGGAACTCCCATCGGTTAGAGGTCCCCCATCCCACCATTGTAAGGGGGGGCCTTCCCCTATAAAAGGCACCCCCATCCCCCATTTGAAAGAGGCCGACCCCCCCTGGATAAGGAGCTACAGCCCTCTTCCCATTGCTGTCCCCTTCCTTTGAAATTCCCAGGAATAGAAAACCCCAAATTGTCCGTCTCATCCCCAACCTCCTTTCTTGTGCGTGAAGGTATCAAATTCTCTTCCCCACCCGAGCTGAGGGAGAAGATAACGGGGTCATCCTCGTATGACATCGGCAAGCTTCATCGTCTTAAGTCCGTAATAACGGCATCGGCCTACATGGGCTATAGGTTTTAAACACCGTCCATCTTTGGACATATGGTGTTTAAATACCTTTGTAATTCGTGCTCTGAATGCTACGCATCCAGATGCATATATGCCACCTCCCATCGAGTTCTAAGTCTCTGGGATGGTGTGTTTGTGCTTATATGTATATGTTTCTTGGAAGGAAACTTTGCCCATGTCAAAGTTCCTTCTAAAAATGTATTCATACAACCACAAACTCGTATTTATATGCGTATGTTTCTTAGAGGAGACTCTGCCCAAGCGAAGATTCTGCCCAAGAACGTACTTGCATATTCGCAAATTCACGTTCATATGTACATGCTTCTTAAAGGAAATTCTGCCCGGACAGAAATCCCTTTTCCAGAGAAAACTCTGGGGAGCTCCCGCCTCAGCGGGAATATAGCTCGGAAGCATATCCATAAGGCAGCGGGAATTTTGCGTTTATGCGTATACGTTCTTTAGCAGGATTTCCATTTGAGTAGGATCTTTACTCAAAAGAAACATATCCATATAATTACGAATATATGCTTAGATGCGTATGTTTTCTTGAAGAAACTCTGTTTAAATGGAGATTCCATTCAAGAAGATATTCATAAAAAAAAAGAAAGGGATCTACAAATTCGTGGGAGTGTTGCCCAGATTCTCAATACACACAAAACCCGGAAATAATCTACGGATGTATACCCATTCCGGACAAAGTTCAAATCATACAATTCAAACCTTGAAAGGGTCCATGAATATATACCCGTACCATTTTCAAAATCATATTTTACGCCTAAAGAAAATGGGCAGTCACACCATTTCATACTATTCAAAATGAAACAAACTCAAACATTTCTTAAAGGAATAAAATGCATTTTTAATAAAAAGGGGGAAAATATCATATTAGGACTTTCTAAATTCTTTACACATATATGTTCTCATCCTTGCTATGAATGGTATTCGAGTTAAAGCCGGTGCCAAATAACACCAAAGATTTTAACTTGATGTAAACGTAACATCGATTCCGATCGATGGAGACAGAGGTCCAGCACATGCTACTCCAATCATCTGATGAGTATAGATACGGGACTCAAGAAGTTCAGATAAATTACGGCGCACCCGTCCATTTCCCGGACACCTTTTCATTGTCTGTTTACAGACACCCCATTCGTCCATTTCAAGGACACCAAAACCTTTCCTCCACATTGCGCGGACCTTTTTTTTGTCTACCAGACAGATTGGCACGCCCCGCGAATACCGAAATCTAAAATATGTGAAATGAATGAATACCTTCAATCCAAAACACAATGAAATGAACCGGAACGAATAAAGATCCGAAATGGAAGCATAAGTTGTGAAATCTCCCGTGTCCACAAGCGTGAGCGTGCAACTCGATCGAGGGGAAAAGCACCTGCAAGATCAGGGAGTAAGGGAAGCACATGCACAGCCCTGCAGAGAGCAAGCCCCATGGACAACTATGTGCTTAGAAGGCAAAGTTCTGCATAGGCAAAATTGTGCTTGAGAGGGGAAAAAAATCAGTGAAATCTGCAGGGTATGCATTAAAGAGTATTTGAAAGTGGTTTTTCCATGCAAGTGTGTCTGCACATGTAGCTGAATCAGAGTATTTTCAACCTATGTTAGATGCTATAGCAGATGCTCGGCCTGGCTTCAGTGGTCCGTCATGCCGCGACATATACGAGCATGGCCTTGAGGGAGAGGTTGAGGAGCTCCATCAGTGGGTTGAAAGCTTCAAACACATATGGATGGAGAGAGGATGTAATATTATGTGTGACGGTTGGACTAGTACCACGAAGAAGTCCATGATTAACTTTCCTATTTATTTCATTGAAAGTACAATGTTTGTTAAATCTGTTGATATATCAAACTATGAGAAGAATGCAAACTACCTGTACGACTGTATCATTTGATGGATGACGTGGGGGTAGAAATTAAAAATGTTGTGCAAGTAGTCACTGATAATGAAAGACATTTACAAGGCTGTAGGCAAAAAGTTGATGAAAAAAAAAGCATTTGTATTGACTCCATATGTAGCACATTGCCTTGATATGATATTTAAGAACATTGGTAAGGACAAAAATGTGAAGAACACAATTGATTGGGCACAAGTGATCACGGTACATATATGGCCATCCCAAGATCCTGAACATGTTTTAAGAGTTTGCAAATGGGGGCCAAGACATCATCCGTGTAGGGCCAACAAGGTTTGCTTCCAATTTCATATCTTTGGAGTCATTACACAAGTTTAAGAATGAGCTAAAGTCTTTCATGTACCACAATATCCTATGGGAGTACGTAAACAAACAAAATGTTGAAGGTCAGATGGATTACTTGGGTTATAGCCATGTTGTGGAAGACAAATCATTCTAGGAGAGGATCGCACGTTAGTTGAAAGTAGTAACTCCTTTTATGAAGGTGCTCAGAATGGTGGATGACGATGATAAGAATGATATGAGATATTTGTAGTTTTGTACAAGGCCATGGATTGCGCCAAGTTGGAGTTCCAGTAGTCCCTTCCTAGAAAGTATAACAACTGGTGGAAAATTATTAAACACAATCACACAAATGGGAGAACACTTTACATCATGATTTGCATACAGCTGGTGAGTGATGAATCATTTCATTCTCTATTGGATTAATTTACATCTCAAATTCACCTAATTATACACAAGTGCATGTTTTTTCCTTAACCCTCGATTGATATCTATTGTCAATGCACACGTTGATGGCGAGATGCTTCAAGGCACCTTAAATGTCATTGGTCGTTTATCGATGACAACATAAAAAAGGCTGTAGGTCGAGCTTCAGGTTGGTCTTCACTCTTTTATAGTGTTATCAATAAGAGAAAATGTTTGGGAAGATTTAAATTGTTCCTTACTTTCTCCTTATAGATGGATGTATATAGAATGAAGACAGAGACATATTCTGACTCTTAATTGCCATACGTTGTACGAAGAGTGACCCCATGTATATTACATTTATCCAACATGTATTAGTACATTATGATGAATTAATCTTCATTCACATCTAATGTTCATTTCTTTACGATTGGTGGAGAGCTGACAGGTGAATCATGATCAACAACAGGGATTTACGCATTAATGCATTGGCTATCATTGCTATTCAGGTGCTCAGTCATACAACATCAGCCAACCAATGTAAAAGGAGTTGAAACACGTTCAGTCTCATTCACTCTAAGGTTCACAATTAGTTAAAGGTTTGAATGACTAGAGAAATTGGTTTACTGCCATAACAACATGAGATCGAGTTCGAGGATACAAAATATGAGGCTAAGACAACAGTTGAGGGACAAACGCCACACAAACGACACACTAGGCAAATTAATGTCAACACCTTATTTGATGATGACAATCCCTTACGGTCTTAGGTTGAAGTATGAGAGGGGTTAATGACCCTGTTTTTGATCCTACTGATAGACCCTGGGCAGAAGGAATATTAGATGAAGATGAGCTAAGAGATCCAAAATTCAAAGTGCCGACAAAGAGGCCAAGAGTTTCACCATCACATCAAGCACCAGATAGAGATAAAACAACCTGAATATGTTGATGACACTGAGGAGTAGCCTGAAATTGAGCCAGCTTGATACTCAGAATCAGATAGTAGGCCAGTCACTCTTAGAAGGGTGAAGCCACCTGGCCCACCTCCATCATTAAGAAGTATATCAGTTCATGGGATGACTAAGACTAAGAGGACTAGTGCTGCTACTGAAGACGACCTGACAATTGAGAAGATGAGGCAAATTTATGTGGGAGGAATGCTACAGGGAAAAAGACTCCATACAAAGATGCACGAGATGGACCCACCAACAAAAAGAAGAGTAAAAGACTAGAAGACATTTGGTTTCTTATACTTCTGATGATAATGATCATGACGATGATGATGGTGATCCTAGTGCAACTACAAGTGCTACTACTGGCGGTGGCACGTATTCACAGGGCCACTATAGACATGATTCACAGGGTTACTATGGACATGATTCACAGGGGCACAATAGACATGATTTAAGTTATGGTTCTTTTAGAGGTCGTCAACATGAGACAAAACTTTATAGTGGACTCGTGAACCTGAATTTCAATTTCAACCACTTCCAGCCGGTAGCAGTTATGGGAATGGAAGGCAGAATCGGCCGATCTGGATCCGGTGGATTCTGGATCGAATCAGCCATGGCCGATCTAGGCCGATTCTTTCGATTCTGATCGGGAATCAGGCAGATAGGATTGAGATCAGCCTTGATCAATTCAGGGGCCCGATCCGATCTTACCTTCCATGGTTATGGGTCAACATCCTCTTCTTATGCTCAGGGTTCTTATTCTGATTATGGATTCCAATCAACCCAACAACCTTTCACTCCAAAAGAGATCCAAAGAAGGATGAACGACTTGGCTGCATCATTGTTTGGTTACAGTGAATATGCCGAATACATGCAACCTTTTTATGGATATCAACGGCAATAGGCATACTATAAGGAAGAAGGTTCTTCCAGCAATTCCAGATTAGTCATTAGTGCATCATTATTTTGGTACGGACCATTTAATGTGTGTAATATTTACTGTCTTCGTAGTGTTTATTGTAGTGGAAGTTTACTCCATGTTTAAATGTTTAATATATAGCTAACATTTTATTAACATGTATAATGCATATTTCTAGCACTTAATCCAATTTATTCACATTCAGATGCATGTCCACTGTTTTTTATATATATATATTTTGCTGATTTATTATAATTTTTCTGATTTTCCCTGCATTTTTTATTGGGTTTTGACAAGCTTCGAAAACTGAAACCGAAACCAACCGAAACGGAGACCAAAACCGGCACTGAGAATGGAGAGGCCGAAGAACACGTGAGCTCATACTTAAGTCAACATGAGATTGTCCAAACTACCAAACACCCTTGCGTCCAAATAGATTATTGTTTTTTTAAGAAAAAGAAAGTGGACTGCACCCCAATTGTATTAAATAAAGAGAGATGATAGTCATGTACAAGGAAGAGAGATTCCTCCTTCAGAGAACAGACTGATTTGTGAATTGAGCAAAAGAAAAACAAGGCTGACCTTGAATGTAGGAAAAACAGACATACAGGACTGAAATAAAAAGTAGAAAGAACATTACATTGTATATGAATTGGTCCAATACCATGTCAGAGTATCCAACTCAGAACCACTTAGCAATTAGTGAAGAGGTGCATTTTCTTATCAACTCATAACTTACAACCAATGTGGGAATGGATATAGTGCATGACTACATTGCTGAGAAAACAGACAAAAGCATGACAGAAAGAACGATACGCTACAACTCTTCAAGATATGCCTACAGGTGAACTGACCAAAATATGGGAACAGGTTCGATGCTTCTACTTGATCTATAAGCTCTCCATCTCCAAGACACTCCAACAGGTGCTTTGCAATATCCAGCCTGAATGTTTCACAAAATAAGCTACAATAGAAAATAGAAAATAATATACAGTTAAGACAATGAAATTCCAATCTGTCGTTTACCATAGCGAAGGAAAGATTTCATTTATTGAATCTGGGTGTCCATGAACAAGTTCTAGAATAACATCAATTGCATTTTTTTTCTGGCAACGAGTTCCACAAGAAAGACATTTGCACATTTCCTTGAGGACCCGTCCATCTGAATTGCTGCTTAGCCATGCAAAGGTAAAGAAAAAACAACGGAAAGAGACGACAGAGGTAGTAAGAACAAACGAGCATTCTCACAATCCTGAATATCTGCAATTTATGAGGATACATATAGCACAATTCTGCCATGAGCAGAACAACAGCCTTTGCTGTAGAATCCCGTTCATCTAGAAGGCTTAGCAGTAATGGTAGAATAACTTCTAGCTGATGAGCATCAGCAGCATTGCTTCCAGATGAAAAGTCAGTCCTAAGGATTATTGATCTAATGATGCTCACAATCACCTCCACCAGATCATGATGGCCACGCTTAAGCTTCAAAGAGAAAAGATACGAAATTGTCAATAGGTATTCAAAATAGAGTAATAATACAATACACATTTTAATTTCCTGGGATGCTTAGAGAAAACTTAAAGAGAGATTGATAAAAAGAAAATGACAGTTTGATTTTGAAGATTTAATAATTTTGTTTCAAGTTTTAAGCACATGGTCAACAAAACACCTTAAATAGACAAATTCTGACATTTTGTCACCAGAGACCTGGAGACACACATAAAACTTTTAACGTTAAACCCAAAGAGTGTCACTCTCCAACACATCAAATCACTCAAAAACCACATGTTTCCCTCACCTCCTTCCCTCTGGCTGCCAGGAGCTCATTGATGGGGGCAAGGTTTGCCATATCAGATTTCAGTTTCGTCTCGGGGGGGTTGGAGAAGAGATCTCAGAGAGACCCTGGTAAAATCTCAAGAGATTGGATCTCGGGATATCGGGATGTAAAGAGTAGATATACACATACATATCATATATGATAACAAAATAATCATTTATGAGAAGAAAACAGACAATTGGATACATTGATAGCCATCATTAGTACACTGTACATCAAATCAACTATAATACTCACTAGAATAAACAATAATTAAGCAGAAATGAGAAATAAATATTTCAAAAATAAAGCAGGAATTCAGGAGAATCATAAATGAAACTCAAAGCATTAATAAGAATTAACAGAAATTTAAAAATCAGAAATAAAATAAAACTCGGAGCATGAACAAGAATTAAGAGGAATTAAACAATCAGATGTAACACAAAATAATAGCAATAAGCAATTAAGTTGGAAACTACAAAGAAATAGAAATTAAACAGACATAAATTAAGTAGGAACAGGGAATAAAATAGTAAAAATATTACCACATACTTTTCAGTTCTTCAGTTTAAGCAGATATTAAAAGCAAAAATTTTCAGTTTCTTTTCAGCTTTTCAATTAACTCCCATAGGAGTCAAAATTAAGCAGAAATAATTAACATAATCAGAAATTTCTAACGAGTTAGTAAAAACCCAAAGCAGTTATTACCAAGAAGAATTGACGTGAAGCAAAAATTAACAGGAATAACAGCAGCAATTAACAGGAATCAGAACTAACGTGAAGCAAAAATTAAGTAAAACTTTAGTTTTTTAGAAAACCAATAATTTTCAATCTTTCATGGAATCACAAAACCAATGACAATAGTTGGTGATTATTTAACTTAAACATATGTGGTATTTTATTATTTACACAGCTTTTTTTATTTTTTTAGTTAAATATGACAAAATTGTGTAAAACTGTAAAAATAAAAATGAATAATAAGTACACATATGCTTGTGTGTATGGGTTAAAATTGTCATACTATGCGCACCATCCATTAGTATGTAACATCTTCTCAAAATAAATTTGAATTGTTGATTCTAATTTTAGAGATATTTGATAAATAATAATTAATTAAAATACTAAATCATATTATTTTTTGCATATTTATATTCAAACATGTTTTATTTTATTATTTTATCATTTACTATATAATATTGAGCATCATAATGATTATACTTTTATTTTATTTATTATAATATGTATCTTGAGTTATTTTAAAATATTTTAATACATATATAGATTAAATCATCAAAAGAATTGATAGTTTAGACAAGTAGTAATTTGTTATCCGCTGATTAAATCATGGAAGGCAGGATCAAAATCGGATCGGGATCGCCCAGGCCCGATCCCGATCCGATCGATTCCCAAGCAGAATCGGCCGGAATCGGAGGAATCGGCCGATCCCGATCCGATCCGGCCGATTCTGCCTTCCATGGATTAAATAACAATTTCTATTTATTATGACTTCTGCACTATATAATTAAGAATCTAAGATGTAACCTCAGATTTACTATTTAATTCATCAGTGTTTCCAAACACATTCTAACAAATAGAACATAAAATGGGAAAAACTATATATGTGTGTGATTATTTTATAAAAGATCTGAATTTTAGATTACACCTCTAAGCATGCATATATAACTGAACTACTGAAGTATAGACTAAAATAAAGAATTTTCATCTGAAGATACAAAACATATAAAGAACAAATAACCATTTATTATTCTGATGTTTAATGTAGCTATATATAATAAATTTGTATAATGAAAATTATGCCTCCAAAGTCCAAAGTAATTTTGTTGAAATTGAATAATATGAAAATCCACTTGTTTAATAATGATATGTATGATAGACCATAAACAACATCTAAATATATATATATAATATATATATATATATCATTTGTTGCAAAGTATAGACAAAATAGAACCGCCTATATACAACTTGGACTAAATAGAAAGAATTTTAAGAAAAACAAAAACTAAAGTAACTTTATAATGGTCCAGTTGTTCAATAATGATCACTACTTTAGTTATAAATTAGTACATTTTATTCTCACAAATAAAAGGTGCATGAGAGAGAGAGAGAGGGGAAATATGGCAAAATGGAAACTTTTACATTGTTTTTAAATTTAATATGACTACATATATATGATTAAAAATTGAGCTTGAAACTAATAAATATATCTATTTAAGAGAGGAAAAATCGACCATGAATGACATCCATGTAGAGTCATTGAACAATTAGATTACAAATAATATATGACAATGAACAACTTAATTTACAGAAGGATATATACATATAACTTTAGTATAGAACTACAAAAAGACTTAACATTGATAATGTTAGAAGTATTAATATCAAAGTAACTTTATATTTAAAAGATGTGATCTGTCACACACCTTAGGGGATGGCTCATGATTTTTTTCTTTGATATGTATTTATCTAAAGGGTATGATATGTCCCTTTATAATTCTTATATTTATTTTGTAAAAATAAAAATCTAAAGACTGACCGAGAGACTTATATAAGTTTGGGAAAAAAACTATTTGAAATACTATATCTAATTCTTTTTATTTAAGTGTTGCTGAATAAATTATATAAGATAGAAAAAGCATAACAGAAACATCATAGTTTTTAATAATATAAATTAAAAGTTTTAAGTAAATTATGTCTAATTTCGCCATATGTAAGTTATTTTATTGTGATCATAAGCATGCATATTTAATCATATATGTATAGGTTTTTATGTGATTGTAACCATGCATATATAACTGAACTATTTTATTTTTATAAAAGAAAATAGAATCTTTCATGCAATAGAACGAAAGCTGAATTATCCCTTTGCTTAAAAAAATCCCTTTGCTAACTTGAACCCGGAGAGGAAAAAAATTAAAACTAAAAATATCTTTCAAGCACTGAGCCCTAAGCCACTACACTGGGTTCTTCATCAGCAAAAAAAAAGTATACATATTCATAACCTAATTTTTGTAATGTATTGGTAAATAGTATATATACTAATATTTTCTATCTACATTCTAAATTTCTAAGTTAACTTTCTTATTTTTAAGCACATAAAATAAAGTTCAATTAATAATTAAAATACATTTGTGTAATGCAAATAAAGCCCTATAACCTTGACTTTATTTAATGTGCACATACATTCACTTTACATGTGCCATAAGTATAAAAAATAAAAACTCGACTAAAATAAAAAAAATCTTTACATAAAGCAAACAAAAGGTAACAACTTAATTCTATATAAATTTCATGAAGACTGCACATGAAAAAAAAAAGTATTCTCAAGGTGTATTTTTTGTGATCACTAAAGTGCGTTAAGATTTTCTATACATTAATTGTCTCCAAAGTCCAAACAACTTTAGAAGAATTTATTTTAATTAAAATAGTTATACTTTTAGTTTTTAGTATCAGAAACTTAATTTTCGTTTGAAACATGTCTTTTTTTAAGGACTACAGTTGAGTAAGTTTTTTACGTTTCAAACTAAAGGCGAAAATATGAGAAGTAAAAAATCAAACAAGGATCACAAGAAAGAGAAATAAAAGAATTCAAAGAAAACAAAGCCTAAAAAATGATAGGAGATAATCGTGTAACAACAAACTAAAAAAATACATGAAAAAAATAAAAATCCAAACCTACCAAAACACAACTTCAAAAAGAAGTCCAGAAGTCCAAAGAAACAGTTATGAAACAAATTCATTTACAACAAATTCTTATTTAAAATGAGAAAATATGATATATTCACAAAAAGTTTTGGTAACAAGCACAAAATCAATAGAAATTCCTACCTAAATGACTAAATAAAAAATGGATACAAATTCTTGGCAAAAATGAATAAACAAGAAGCTACATGTGGCAATACAAAGTTATAATACTAATAGTTTAATTATTATTTTTACTCTTAGGATAATTAAAAAGAATTTTCTTGTCCATCCGTAAATATAAAGATGCTCAAATTAATAGGAGTCCAACTCTAAATGTGGTTGAGAGCATGGTTTTGCACGGCGGAGCGAATCGGCTCGATTCGCCCGCATCGGAGCGAATCGACGCCGGCCCGTAAGCATGATCCGCCTGGATCCGCCGTCCGCCAGGGATCGACCGGATCCGCCTCGATCCGGCCCGATTCGCCCGGCCCGACCCGCTCCGCTTCGCCCCGCCCCGTAAGAAACCCCCGACGCCCTGCGAATCGAGACTGTGCAGTCCCGATTCGCAGGAGCCACGCCGCAAGAGCCCTTTTCCCCCCTTTTTCCCCCTTCTCTCTCAAGGAAACGCCAGATCCACACTCTAGGAGACCCAAGGAGGCTTCCTAGGTGGATTGGAAGGTGCTTGGAGGTGTTCTTGGGCTTCTCTCATCCCTCTCTTCATCTTTTTCATTTTGAAGGTAAGTCTCATTCTATCTTCCATTTTTTCTGTTTTTTGTTGATGGATGGGATTCATGGGAGGTATATTCATGGGAGATGATGTTGCAAGTGATTAGTGTTCACTTGCAACCATTTCTCCCTTGAATCTTCCATTTTTAACATAGATTTACCCATTTTCTCCTATTTTCGAATTTCTGAAAATTTTTTTTTAAAAAATCAAAATAATTGAAACATGATATAGCAAGTGTTTAATGTTTAGTTTCCACCATTTCTCCTTTGAATCTACATTTCTTCCACAATTTGGCCATGTTCTTCCATTTTTTATTTTCTGAAATTATTTAAATAAACAGAAATTGCAACGAAATTATATTTTAAAAAATCAAAATTTAGAACCATGATGTTGCAAGTGTTAATGTTCACTTGCAACATTTCTCTCTTGAATCTTGAATTTTTCCACATACATTTGCCCATTTTCTTGTAATTTTGAATTTCTGAAAATATTTGTTTAAAAAATCAAAATAATTCAAACATGAGGGTGTAAGTGTTTAATGTTCACTTTCCACCATTTCTCTCTTCAATCTTAAAATTTTCCACATAGATTTGCCCTTTTCTTTTAATTTTGAATTTCTGAAAATATTTGTTTAAAAATTCAAAATAATTCAAACATGATGGTGTAAGTGTTTAATGTTCACTTTCCACCATTTCTCATTGAATCTATCTTTCTTACACATACTTTTGGCCATGTTCATCTAATTTTTTATTTCTGAATTTATTTATAAAAAAATCAGAATATATTTTTTAGATGAAATTTAATGAATAACTATTTTATGTAGATGGCACCGAAGAAAGCTGCTAGTGAGGACATTGGGTGGCAGCACGGGACTGCAATAGGCAGTAGGCACAATTACAAGTGCAACTACTGCGGCCATACGGGCCAAGGAGGGGGCGTCTCCCGCCTCAAGAAGCACCTTGCAGGTGGGCGGCTTGCAGGGTACCAAGATGTCCAAGGTTGTAAATCCGTGCCTGCTGAAGTGAAGCGGCTCATGATTGAACACTTGAAGGGTGTTCGTGCTGAGTCGCAAAGAAAGAAGGCGGACAAGGGCATGCAGGAGAGGATCATCTCGGGAAGGCAACGAGATGAAGATGACGATGACGAACCTGATGTGCCCTTATCCCTGAGCAGATAGGGAGCTTTGAGGTTGGGAGTGGTAGTGGTGGCAGTGGTAGTAGAGTGGGGGTGTGAGACGCAGTCCCGTCGGTACTCCAATGTGGGTGATTACTTCACTCATATTCCATCCTCAACCAACGTACCAAACCCAGACAGAGAGCAAGGGCAAAGGAAGAGATCCACGGGTGTAACCTTAGAAGAGGTGGATCCGCATTTATATTCTCGGGAGCATGGAAAACAAACCAGAATTGATGATGCATACAACAAGCAAGGGCCTAGATATAAAGTGGGCCGTGCAGTGGCAAAATGGTGGCATCATTCGGGCATTTCATTCAATGCAGCTAATAGCCCGTATTACAAAAGTATGATCCAAGAGGTACAACAACAAGGGCTTCATGTGCAACCACCCTCATCAAGAGACTTGGCAGGGAGATATCTAGATGAAGAAGTGCAGGAGATCAAGTCATATATCCAAGGCTTCAAAAAAAAGTGGGAAAAATATGGTTGCACACTCATGTGTGATGGTTGGTCAGGTACGACCAAGAGTAGTCTTATCAACTTCCTTGTGTATTGTGATAGACAGGTGTTCTACCACAAATCTGTTGATGCATCCGATAGAGTGCACAATTCTGAATATATTCTAAGTTTGATGCGGGAGGTTGTGGATGAGATAGGAGAGCAATATATTGTACAAGTGGTGACCGATAATGGCTCTGCATACAAGAAGGCAGGTGAGGAGTTGATGCTTCTTTATCCTCATCTTTACTGGACTCCTTGTGCAGCACACTGTGTAGATTTGATGTTGAAAGAGATTGGCACATTGCGACCTGTCAGGACGGTGGTGGAGGCTGGGCAGAAAATCACAAGGTACATTTATAATCATCATGTTGTGTTGGCGTGGATGAGAGAGTCCACAGGTGGAGAGTTGTTGCGGCCGGCTATCACCCGCTTTGCAACTAATTTCATTGCTTTACAAAGTCTCCTAAAGCATAAAGATGGTCTAAAACGCATGTTTAGGACAGACAGATGGATGCACAGCACTTTTGCAGGGACTTCTGATGGTAAAGAGGTAGAAGGGATCATCTGCAGCGCTAATTTCTGGGACCGAGTCTTCAAGCTGGTGCAAATCATTGAACCTCTTTATGAGGTTTTGAGGGTGGTTGATGGGGATAGGAGACCAAGCATAGGTTTGGTTTATGCAAAAATTGAAGCTGCAAAGAAAAAGATCCACGATGTGTCCCCTCGTTATGCACACTTGGTCTTAGACGTTGTTGAGGATCGGTGGACCGACAAATGAGTCGGGATCTACATATGGCGGGTGAGAAAATTTTAGTTCAACTTGGTACTATATTTTTTTTAGTACAATCACACTAATTGATTTTATACCATAATTACAGCTTACTATCTCCATCCTGCTTACCATTATGCGTTCGAGCTATCGTACGAGGATCACTTGATTGCCGCCTTTACACGGGTTGTTGAAAGACTGTCAAGGAGTCCATTGGATGCAGCAGATGCTATTGATCAGGCGAGCATTAATACAAGTACATCATGTTTATGTCAATTAATCAATTGCAGCTTTTTCTAATGGACTTCATTGCGGCAGATGAAGAGCTTTAGAGAAGGGGTGGGGAGTTTTGCAGAGCCATCCGCTATTGCTGGTCGGGACCGCATTGATGGCGGTACTGTGCTTTACCTTTTATAATTACATATTAGTAAACTCAACGATTGACTAATGAGTGCAACAATATTTTTTTACAGCTGATTGGTGGTTCAACTTTGGGCATTCGACACCCATATTGAGAAAAATTGCAGTAAAGATCTTGTCCCAGACCTCCTCCTCAAGTGGGTGTGAGAGAAACTGGAGCACCTTCGCATTGATACACACCAAAGTCCGGAACAGGTTGTCACATAGGCGGTTGGACAATTTGGTGTATGTGCATTATAACATGAGGTTGAGGGTGAAGCATTTAACAGAGGATCCAAAGAGGGGGGAGGTGGAGGATGATCCGGTTGACATTGGGTTTCTACGAGATGATGAAGACCCAATGGTTGCATGGGTTGCACGAGCGACCACAGAGCGGGGAGAGTTCGAGTTAGATGAGGAGGCAGATGATCCGGAAGATCCACCACGGCCAAACACATTTTTAGCTAAGGCTATCGAAGCTGCAGAAGCGGAGGAGGGGGGTGATGGAGATGTGGGAGGGGGCGGCCAACCACATTCTAGTCAATTTCGGGCCGAAGAAGAAGATGAGGTAGATCTTCTTGGCGAATTATCAATTGGGCCAAGAGGTGAGACAGTAGTTCTAATTTGTTAAACATGTTCATTCTTTGTTTTGTCATTGTCTGTTGTATAATTGTGATGTTGTGGACTATTGCAGGTGGTGCAATTGTTGATGATGATGCAGAGTTTGAAAGATTGATGAATTTAGGCCCGTCAGCCCACTCAGAGTTTATGAGAGAAGCACAAGCAATTGTTTCCGCAGAACCAAGAAGGAAGGGATCACATAAGGAACCTGCTGCTCTCTCCCAAGCTGCAAAAGGAAAGGCGGTGGCGACATCCCAACCAAAGAAAGGAAAGGGGAAGGACATAGGTCCAGCAGGTGGCCCAGCCAAAGGCATTGTCATTACAGAGCCAACCGCCCCAGCACAAAAGAAAAAGAGTGGTTACCCTGGGGATCCAAGAAAGGAAAAAATTGGCTGCCCCTTCTGTAGATCCACTTGACATTGCAGATTTAGAAACATTGGATCCAAATGCAGAGGAAACACCTCCAGAGGATTCGCCACGATTACCCAGCAGCCGCTCCCATGACTCCATGACAACTGGTTCACCGGGTGGGTCTGTAGGGGGAGGTGATGGAGATGGGGGAGGGGGCGATGGTAATGTTGGAGAAGGGGGAGGGGGCGGGGGTAATGATGGAGATGGGGGAGCATTCACAGCGGAGGAGCATCATGGCGGCCCAGTGAAGTACAATAGAAGGCGAAGGGTTAGGGGAGGTGGTCGTGCAGAAGGTGCAGCAGTGGATAGTGATAGCTATAACACTATGATGTCTGATTTTGAAAGAATGAGTACAAATGAGTCTGTGGGATCCTATGGATATGGGGGACATAGTTATCAGCCAGAGTCCGACACAGGCTACTCTAGTGGCTATAGTGGCTATAGTGGGTACGCCACCACAGGCTACCCAGCACCATATTTTCATCCTCCTCCGTTTGTTCATGTTCATGTTCCTATTCCTGTTCCTATTCAGCAGATTGATGCTTCTGCAGAGGATGTGCAAATGGCGAGTTTGAGGATAGTCCGTCCTGGATGCGAGGTGTGGGACCACTTTGTGAGGGAGTTTCGGAGCAGATACAACACCATGATGACTTGGGATGAGTTCCGTTCATTTGTGTCTCGAACCAAAAGTTATCATCTTATTGGGGAGCTGCCCTCAGAGTCGGATGAGTCTGTCCAACCCCAGTGGGGTACATATGATCCATATCAGCAGGGATATTGGGGATACTAGACTCATTGTACTTTGTATTTGGATTTGAATTTCAGGTTTGTACTTTTTAGTTGATATGAGTCTCATTGTATTTTTCAATTGGAATTGAGTTTCATGTTTCACATTTCATGTTTATACTTTGAAGTTTGTTCTCAATTTCCAATACAATTGAATGAAAATGGATGTTTGTGTAGTATTACATGCCATAAATATCATCAGTTATACATGATGTTCTTCACAAGAGGTTGTAAACATAGAAAACCAAAAAATATCAAAACCATGCGAATCTGGCCAAACTGGGGCTTCAACCATGACTGCCCAACAGTTTCCAGGCGAATCGGATCGATTCGCCCCGATTCGGGCCGAATCGGAGCGCATCAGGGCGAGCCCGATTCGCCCCGAATCGGCGCACCAGCAAACCATGGTGAGAGCATGGTTTGCTGGAGCACCGATTCGAGGCGAATCGGATCGGATTCGATTCGGTCCGATTCACATATATAATAATAATATATATATAATATGAATTACATTATATCAAGGTTTGATGATCGACAATTCAGACCGAATCGGGTTCTCCCTGATTCGGTTCGATTCGCATGGAATCGGACGAATTGTCCGATTGCATAGGATTATTATATATATTATTTATGTATGTGTTGTGTATATACCCATAGGGGAACACGGTTTCCTCTTCATACCTTATTACATTCCATATCATTTAAGTAAATATTATAATTTGTTGTTTCATGTAAATAAGGAAGTACCCCCATTTGAATCTAATAAAGATATAAAAAAAATCGTATCTTTTACAAAAAAAAAAAGTCAACTCTCCCATAGAAGAAGAAAATTGCGATTTCGGTGATTTTAGCAAAATGCTAACTTTCTAATCTCTCATAATTTGGTCTATCAAAAATTTGATAATTCAAATAAACCATATGGAACACTAAAAATCTAAAGTCCGATAAAAAAGTCAAACGTGCATGTGACTTCTCCAAGGGAGCCACTCTCCTACTGATGAAAGTGTGGACTTTTTTTCAATAGGAGAGCGGCTCCCTTGGAGAAGTCACATACATGCACGTTTGACTTTTTTACCGGACTTTGAATTTTTAGTGTTCCATATAATTTATTTGAATTATCAAATTTTTAGATAGACCAAATTATAAGAGATTAGAAAGTTAGCATTTCCGCGATTTTCTTCTTCGATGAGAGAGTTGACTTTTATTTTGTAAGAGATATGATTTTTTTGATATTTTTATTGGATTCAAATGGGGGGGGTACTTCCTTATTACATATAATATCTTAAGTAAATGAAACAACAAATTATAACAATTATAGAATGTAAATAAGGTATGAGTTTCATGTCATACCATGTGAATCCCTCACCCCATTCTCATATTAACATACATATGTTACATATATGCATGCATATATATCTTACATATACATATATATGTAATATATATATATATATATATATGCGAATCACGTTTCCCCTGATTTGCTCCGATTCGCTCGAATCGGCCTGATCCGATTCGCCATGACAAACCATGCATTTATATGTATATAATGAGTATATTATATATATGTAAGGCATATATGCATAGATATATGTAATATATGTATGGAAGATATGAGAATGAGCTCAATGATTCACATGGAATGACATGGAACTCATACCTTATTTACATTTCATTGTTGTTTCATTTACTTAAGATATTACATGTAAATAAGGAAATACCCCTCACTTGAATCTAATAAAAATATCAAAAAAATCATCTCTTACCAATAAAAAGTCAAATCTCTCATCTAAGAAAAAAATTGTTATTTTAGTGATTCAAATAGCGACTTTCTAATCCCTCGTAATTTGACCTATCTAAAAATTTCATAATTCAAATAAACCTAATAGAACACTAAAAATCTAAAGACGGGTGAAAAAAGTCAAACGTACATATGACTTCTCCAAGGGAGCTACTCTCCTACTGACCGCAACTAAGTTCCAATCAGTAGGAGAGTGGTTTTTTCACAGGATTTTGGATTTTTAGTGTTTTATTGGGTTTATTTGAATTATGAAATTTTTAGATAGGCTAAATTATGAGGGATTAGAAATTAGCTATTTTGATGGAAGTACCAAAATCGGGATTTTCTTCTTGGATGAGAGAGTTGACTTTTTATTGGTAAGAGATGATTTTTTTGATATTTTTATTGGATTCAAATGGGAGGTACTTCTTTATTTATATTTCATATCATTTAAATAAATAAACATTTACTTAAATGATATGAAATGTAAATAAGGTATGAGTTCTATGTCATCCTATGTGAATCATTGACCATTCTCATATTTGCCATACATATGTTACATATATCCATTATATAATCGAATCGAGCCGATTCGATTCGCCATGCCAAACCCTGGTTGAGAGAGAGGTGTTGTATATCTAATCATTGTACATATATTACTCTTAGATAATTATTTAAAGAATTTTATGAGAGAGAGAAAGAGTCCAGCAACGAGAGAGATTGATAGAAGAAGAGAGTTGTAGAGAGGAGAGAGAGAGTACACAGAAGTTTATATATTATATATATATATATAGAGAGAGAGAGAGAGAGAGAGAGAGGGAGAACAATTGAAAAGAGAGATGGAAAGGAGAGGATCCGGTTGGTTAATTAGAAGAGGAAGAGTGACCAAAATGAGATGAATTCACTTCTATATAATAGTATATATTTGAAATGAAAACTAAGAAGGTTTTAACAGAATTGGAGGTCCATAAAATTGACAGGAATCAATAGGCATAAAAAACTAATGCTTAAAGAACTCATAGGAATTAAATTTAACATTTAGCAGTTCTTCTGAAATTCAAAAAACAGAACTAAAAATCCAAACAAGAATTATGCATCTCATTTTTAAATTTAAACACCGTAAGGCCATAGCAAGAATTGAAGAAACATATGTTTATATTTTAACTCAATGCCCCATAATAACTTAAAGCCCTTAATTAAAGAATGATTAAATGCCATGGGACAGTCACACTTAAAGCCTCTTTAAATAATAATAAATGGGACAGGAGTCCCGGTACTTGGGAAGTTGGGAGAAGGTGGAAAGTCCTCACACTTAAACATTAATTAAATAACAATTGATGGGACAGGATCCCCAAGGCTTGGGAAATCCTCACAATTGAAGACCATAATTAAATAACAATTAATGGGACAGGAGTCCCGGGACTTGGGAAGTCCTCAAACACAAACCCCGTAATTAAATAGTAATTAATGGGACATGAGTATCAGGGGTTGAGGTGATGGAACATGATGGGGGAAAGGGCCGAAAGGCATTTAAAGAAAAACAAAAAAGAGAAGCGCTCTCAGTCCTCTTGGTTCTGATTTTGCTGGACAAACCAGATGAACTGACTTGGGATTGGGCAGGATCAGTCAATTCCTCACCAAAATCAGTCGATCAGACCCAATCCCTACACAGTTTGTGCCCATTCCCTCCCCCCTTCCACAATTAAATTCAAAGAAGAGAGAGAGAAAAAAAAAATGAAGAAGAAGAAGAAGAAGAAGAAGAGAACATAAAAATAAAAAAGGAACTTGCTCCTGCCAACATCACCGCTTACCCATATGTCCCATCACTAGCATGATCATTCCTGCAGCCATTGCCACCTGTAGGCATCATGCCTGCACTGCAAGAAGGTTGGTCCTCAACAACCCCACCCCCCAGTCGGAATCGGCCTATGGCGACCCGAATTGGGGAGGGGGGGGGGTGGGAACAACGACCCACCCACTATGTAAGGTGGGATCGGGGTGGATCGAGCAGAATCGGATGGAATCGAACTGGATCGGATCGATCCAGTCCAACTCCATCCGATTCCACCTCGATTCCATCTGCTTTAGCCCGATTCCCTCAGCTTATCTTAGCCACGTCTGATCCCGTCCACTTACCTGAATATCATTTACGTAAATGTTATATTTGTAGTTTCATTTACTTAAGATATTACATGTAAATAAGGAAGTACCCCGTATTTGAATCCAATAAAAATATCAGAAAAATCACATCTCTTACAAATAAAAAGTCAACTCTCCCATCCAAGAAAAAAATCGCGATTTCAGTGGTTCCATCAAAATAACGACTTTCTAATCTTTCATAATTTGACATATCTAAAAATTTTATAATTCAAATAAACCCAATAGAATACTAAAAATCTAAAGTCCGGTAAAAAAAAAATCAAACGTGCATATGACTTTTCTAAGGGAGCCACTCTCCTACTGACAGCACTTAGTCTGCTTGAGGCATCTCAGGATTTGATCAAATTTAAGCTATCCCCACCTAAACTCAAGAGATTTTTCATTTTCTAATTGAAAAGAAACTAGAAAGCGAAAATTCTCATGAGTTTGAGTGATGATAGTTTAGGTTTGACTAAATCCTGAGAGATCTCAAGCAGACTTACTGTCAGTAGGAGAGTGGCTCCCTAGAAGAAGTCATATGTACATTTGACTTTTTTTACCGAACTTTATCTTTTTAGTATTCTATTAGATTTATTTGAATTATGAAATTTTTATATATGTCAAATTATGAAAGATTAAAAAGTCGCTATTTTGATGGAACCACCGAAATCACGATTTGTTGACTTTTTATTTGTAAGAGATATGATTTTTTTGATATTTTTATTGGATACAAATGAGGGGTACTTCCTTATCATAGTTGTCAAGGCGACAAAGCGACCAAGGCGTTTTTGGGCTCATTGTGTGCCTAAGCGCTTAGGCGCCCGCCTAAGCGGCGCTTAGGCGCTAAAGATAACGTCTGTGTGTGTGTGACCGTGAGAGAGAGAGAGGAGAGGGGGGGCGGGACTCTGTGTGTGTGTGTGTGTGAGAGAGAGAGAGGAGAGAGGGGGGCGGGACTGTGTGTGTGTGTGTGACCGTGAGAGAGAGAGAGGAGAGGGGGGGGGGGCGGGACACTGTCACACACAGAGTGTGTGTGACAGTGTCTGTGTGTGAGAGAGAGAGAGACTGAGAGAGAGAGGGGAGCTTGACAGGGAGAGAGGGGGTGTGTTGGAACGCGGATATCTTTCTTTCGGACTTATTCTCTCCTCGTCTCTTTTCTGAGATGAAGAATCTTTGGGCGTGCCAGACTGTTTACAGGAAACAGACAAAGATTTATTTTGCGAGGAGTATTGGGTGCGAACCCTGATACCCTCGAATTTCATTTCATTTATTTCCCGCGTGCGCTCGCGTTCAGGGCGATTGGAGTGGTCGTGTGCTGGACCGTTCCCCACCGACCGAAGTCGATGTTTCATTTACATCGAGTATAACACTCGAATACCTTCGAATGCGTAATGTTTATTAAAAGACCGTATGCCGAACTTTAAAGAAGAAAAGGCAGATGACAAACAAATTTCCACAATTTTATTCAAGCATGCTCATGTCATTTATATTTATGACATTTACATTTGCGCCTTTAATGGGGTTTTGTACCTCCACTGGGCGTGTATACGACAAGTCATGTACATGAGCGTCGACGACAGGGTGTTTGTGCCTCCGTCGGACGTTTACATGGTAAGGAGTACATTTTTGTTACTAGTGGGGTGTTTGTGCCTCCACAAGGTAACATGCCTCTACGTATGTCATTTTGTGACACCGGAGAACTTGAATACTCGCCTTGACGTGTGTCGTTTTATGACACCGGAGGACTCAAATATGCGCCTCGACGTGTGTCGTTTTATGACACCGGAGGACTTAAATATGCGCCTCGACGTGTGTCGTTTTATGACACCGGAGGACTTAAATATGCGCCTCGACGTGTGTCGTTTTATGACACCGGAGGACTTAAACATGGCTGTTGGAACGCGGAAATTTTCTTTCTTCTTTTCTTTCGATCCATCCCTCTCGTCTTCGAGATGGATCTTTGCGTTGGGCGTGCCAGACTGTTTGCGAGAAACAGACAAAGATTATTTATGAGGAGTATTGGTGCGAGCCCTGATACCCTCGAATTTATTTTCCGCGTGCGCTCGCGTTCAGGGCGATTGGAGTGGTCGTGTACTGGACCGTTCCCCACCGACCGAAGTCGATGTTTCATTTACATCGTATAACACTCGAATACCTTCGGATGCGTAATGTTTGTTAAAAGACCGTATGCCGAAATTTAAAGAAGAAAAGGCAGATGACAAATGAATTTCCACAATTTTATTCAAGCATGCTCATGTCATTTATATTTATGACATGACGTTTACATTTCATGTACGCCTTTAGTGGGGTTTTGTACCTCCACTGGGCGTGTATGTAACAAGCCAAGTACATGGACCCGACGGCAGGGTGTATGTGCCTCCGTCGGACGTTTACACGATAGTGGGGTACATGTGTGTTACCAGTGGGGTGTTTGCGCCTCCACAGATTAACATGCCTCAACGTGTGTCTTTTTACGACACCGGAGGACTTAAACATATGTGCCTCGACGTGCGTCGTTTTACGACACCGGAGGGCTTAAGTACATGCCTCGACGTGCTTCGTTTTCTGACGCCGGAGGATTTAAGTACATGCCTCGACGTGCGTCGTTTTATGACGCCGGAGGATTTAAGTACATGCCTCGACGTACGTCGTTTTATGACGCCGGAGGACTTAAGTACATGTGCTGAGAGTCATGTGACAACCTGTGGCGTGTCCCTGCGGACGTGGCGCAATGCAGCCCGAACGCCGAGGACGGAACACCAACGGGTGTCGGCACGTGCGGCCTACTTAAGCTCACGCACGGATCACGCTCGGACGGACTCGGGAGCTTGGGCCGGAGATGGCGCGTTTAGGCCGATTTTTGGCGTCCTCTTCAAATGGGGGTATGCCTCTACGTACGTCGTTTGATGACGACGGAGGACTTTAAACATGTGCCTCAACGAGTGTCGTTTTATGACACCGGAGGACTTTAAATATAGCCTCGACGTGCGTCGTTTGATGACGACGGAGGACTTAAATATGGGCCTCGACGTGCGTCGTTTGATGACGACGGAGGATTTAAATATGGGCCTCAACGTGCGTCGTTTGATGACGACGGAGGACTTTAAACATGGACACCGGGGGCCATATGACAACCTGTGGTATCTTCTCACGGACGAGCGCAGGAGGGCCCGATCGCGGAGGACAGAACACCGACAGACGCCAAAGACTTTCTCCCCCGCACGTGCGGCCTATTTAAGCTCGCGCACGTAAGGCTCTCCTTGGGCTGAATCGCCTTTTTTGGGGCCGAATGGCATGCTTCAAATGGGGAGGTTGCCCCCTATTTATAGGTTTTGAGGGGAGCTAACCGGCGGGGTGCCCCGCGAGGGGCCTGACTGGCGGAGGGGGGGCCGGTTAGGGGCCTAACCGGCGGCCCTCTCTGGCTGGCTGAGGGGGCCGCCAGTCAGGGGGCTGACTGGCGGCCCTCCTGCTGGCTGAGGGGGGTCCGCCGGTCAGGGGGGCTGACCGGCGGCCCTCCTGGCTGGCTGAGGGGGCCGCCAGTCAGGGGGCTGACTGGCGGCCCTCCTGCTGGCTGAGGGGGCCGCCAGTCAGGGGCCTGACTGGCGCCCCTCTTGGCTGGCTGAGGGGCGCCAGTCAGGGGCCTGACTGGCGCCCCTCCTGCTGGCTGAGGGGGCCGCCAGTCAGGGGCCTGACTGGCGCCCCTCTCTGCCTGGCGGGGGGCAGACTGGCGCCCTCCCTTCCTGGCGGAGGCACAGACCGGTGCCCCTCTCCGTCCTTGGTCATTTCCGAGAGGATTTCTGGGAGTTTTGCTGGTTTGTCATGGCACGTGCGGCACACGTGCGCACACATGCCCGCATGCATTTGACGTGCATTTGACGTGCGTTTTTGCCCGTTTCGCGTGCGTTTGACCCCATTTTTGGAGGGCATGTGCATTTTACCTTTTCGGACCCATCCGAGTCGTACGCGATCTTTAACGCGAGTCCGAATATTGAGTTTCGGCTGTCCGGGGCGCGCATTTCCGCCATTGACAGGCTTTTTAAGCGTCATCCTCCGGCTCGTTCTGGGTGGACGTCCGAACTCAAACCCATTTATCTCAGGTGTTCGAGTGAGGGAGACCGGAGTTTCTTCCTAGCCTTTTGTGGATTTCCGGACGAGTTTGCCACCCGGGACTTGTTTAAATTCCGATATTTTTCGGGTTCAACATGGCCAACGGGGGTCTTGTAACAACCTGTGGTGTCTCTATGCGGGCGGCGCAGAAGGGCCCGCCACGGAGACAAAGCACCAACGGGTGTCGAAGACCTTCCCGACACGTGCGGCCTATATAAGCTCACGCACGGACCAGTTGAAGCGGTTTGAAGGCGCGATGTGTGGGCGCGGCGTTTTTCTGGGCCGAGAGTCGCCTTTTTTTATGGGCTGAATCGCGTGTGTTGTGAATGAGTACATTTGCGTCACCAATGGGGTGTTTGTGCCTCCACCGAGCGCATTGCCTCAACGCACGTCGTTTGGTGACAGCGGAGGACTTAAACATGTACCTCTACGAGTGTCGTTTTATGACACCGGAGGACTTAAACATAGCCTCGACGTGTGTTTTTTTATGACACCGGAGGACTTAAACATGGCCTCGACGTATGTCGTTTTATGACACCGGAGGACTTAAATGAAAACGCCGGGGTCATATGACAACCTGTGGTGTCTTCTCACGGACGAGCGTAGGAGGGCCCGAACGCAGAGGACAGAACACCGACAGATGTCAAGGACTTTCTCCCCAGCCCGTGCGGCCTATTTAAGCTCACGCACGTAAGGCTCTTGGCGAGACCTGGCATGCGATTTGTTCGCTGCGGTCCCGGCCTCTTTCTTGGCTGGCCTGGTGGTGTCCTTGCAATGGGGGAATGCCCCCCTATTTATAGGTTTTGTGGGGGGCATACCGGCGGGGGTACCCTCCCTGGCGGAGGTGTCGCGGGCTCGAGCGTCGAGGCAGAGCGCGAGCGTCGAGGCTGATGGCGAACCGGCAGAGGTGCTTCGCGAGAGGGCTGACTGGCGGAGGGGGCCGCCAGTCAGGTACCCTGACCGGCGCCCCTCCTGGCTGGCGGAGGGGGGCCGCCGGTCAGGGGGCCTGACCGGCGCCCCTCCTGACTGGCGGAGGGGGGCCGCCGGTCAGGGGGCCTGAACGGCGCCCCTCCTGACTAGCGGAGGGGGCCAACCGGCGGCCCTCCCTGCCTGGCGGGGGGCAGACCGGCGCCCCTCCTGGCTGGCGGAGGGGGCTAACCGGCGGCCCTCCCTGCCTGGCGGGGGGCAGACCGTTGCCCCTCCTGGCTGGCGGAGGGGGCTAATCGGCGGCCCTCCCTGCCTGGCGGGGGGCAGACCGGCGCCCCTCCTGGCTGGCGGAGGGGGGGTCCGCCGGTCAGGGGGCCTGACCGGCGCCCCTCCAACTGGCGGAGGGGGCCAACCGACGCCCCTCCCTGCCTGGCGGGGGGGGGGGGGGGAGACCGGCGCCCCTCCCTGCCTGGCGGAGGCACAGACCGGCGCCCCTCTTCGTCCTTGGTCATTTCCAAGAGAATTTCTGGGAGTTTTGCTGGTTTGTCATGGCACGTGCGGCACACGTGCACACACATGCCCGCATGTATTTGGCGTGCATTCGCGTGCGTTTTTTGCCCGCTTCACGTGCGTTTGACCCCATTTTTGGAGGGCGTGTGCATTTCACCTTTTCGGACCCATCCGAGTCGTACGCGATCTTTAGCGCGAGTCCGGACATCAATTTTCGGCCATCCGGGGCGTGTATCTCCACCGTTGACGGGACTTTCGAACGCCATACTCCGGGTTGACACACGGACTCTAATCCGTTTATCCTCGGTGTTCGAGTGGGGAGGCCGGGGTTTACTCCCAGACTTTTGTGGATTTCCGGACGAGTTTGCCACCCGGGACTTGTTTAAATCCCGATATTTTTCGGGTTCAACAGGGTGCCGGAAGGGGAGGGGAGAGCTTGACAGGGAGAGAGGGGGTGCCGGAAGGGGAGGGGAGAGCTTGACAGGGAGAGAGGGGGTGCCGAAAGGGAGGGAGAGCTTGACATGGAACTAGGGAAGGGGAGATGGGGGAAGCATACCTCCTCCGGCGGCAGCGACCTCCTCCGGCGGCGGCGAGACGGCAGCGGCGCGACGGCAGCGGCGCGACCTCCTCCGGCTGCAGCGCGACCTCCTCCGGCGGCGAGAACTCCGGCGCAGAACCCTACCTGGGTTGGACTCCGGGGGCGAAGGAGCAGGGTGGGGAACGGGAAAGGTGATCGCGAAGGGGAGTCGGGGCGGAGGGGGGTATATAACGGGGATCCGATCCACCAAAAGACACGGGAGGCCATCTCAAGGCGCCAAGCGCCGCCTTGGGCCGCCTTCCCCGCCTTGGCGTCGCCTTGCGTCGCTTTCTTCTAACCCAATTAGGCGGCTGTTGGAACGCGGAATATTTCTCTCTTTCTTTCTTTTTCAATTTTATATATTTTGCGTGAGAAATGAACTTTGGTCGCCAGAGGATGGTTTCCGTTCATTGTTCTCTTTCGCTTTCTTTTGCGGGCGTGCCAGACTGTTTGCGAGAAACAGACAAAGATTTACTTTACGAGGGGTACCGGTAAAGACCCGGCGTCCTCGAATATTTCATTTTTTTTTTCCGCGTGCCTCGCTTTAGGGCGATTGGAGTGGTCGTGTACTGGACCGTTCCCCATCGACCGAATCGTGTGTTCAGTTACATCGAGTATAACACTCGAATACCTTCGAATGCGTAATATTTGTTAAAAGACCGTATGCCGAAATTTAAAGAAAGACAGATGACAAGTAAATTCCACAATTTTATTCAAGCTCATGTCATTTATATTTATGACATTTACATTTGTGCCTTTAGTGGGGCTTTTTGTACCTCCACTGGGCGATTACAAGCTTTTCGTGTACATGGGTGTCAACGACGGGGTGTTTGTGCCTCGTCGGACGTTACACGGTGTGGGGGATTCGTGTTACCAATGGGGTGTTTGTGCCTCCACGGGGTAACATGCCTCTACGTATGTCTTTTATGACACCAGAGGACTTGAACATGTGCCTCTACGTGTGTCGTTTCATGACACCGGAGGACTTAAACATGCGCCTCTACGTGTGTCGTTTCATGACACCGGAGGACTTAAACATGTGCCTCTACGTGTGTCGTTTCATGACACCGGAGGACTTAAACATGCGCCTCTTCGTGTGTCGTTTCATGACACCGGAGGACTTAAACATGGCCGACGGGGGTCTTATAACAACCTGTGGCGTCTCTGTGCAGACGAACGCAGGAGGGCTCGACCACGAAGAGAAAGCACCAACGGGCGTCGTGCGGCCTATATAAGCTCGCGCACGGACCAGCCGAAGCGTTCACGCAAAACCGAATGGCGTGGTGTCTCGGGGGTGCTTTGGAATGGGCTTGGAAGCGTGCGACAAGTGGCTCTTTTTGGGCCGGAATGGCGTATCTTCAAATGGGGGTGTGCCCCTGGCGGGGTGTTTGTGCCTCCACCGAGCAACATTGCCTCTATGTACGTCATTTGATGACGATGGAGGACTTAAATACAATACCGGGAGCCTATGACAACCTGTGTGTCTCTCACGGACGAGCGCAGGAGGGCCCGAACGCAGAGGACAGAACACCGACAGACGCCAAGGACTTTCTCCCCAGCCCGTGCGGCCCTATTTAAGCTCGCGCACGGAAGGCTTCTCGGCGAGACCTTGAGGGGCATGCGATTTGTTCGCTCTGGTGCCCGACCTCTCTTTCTTCGCCTGTTTGCAATGGGGGTATGCCCCCGTATTTATAGGATTTCAGGGGGGCTAACCGGCGGGGGTACCCTCCCCGGCGGAGGTCTTCGGCGACACGGGCGTCGAGGCAGAGCGCGAGCGTCGAGGGCGATGGCGAACCGGCGGAGGTGCCCACGCGAGAGGGCTGACTGGCGGAGGGGGCCGCCAGTCAGGGGGCCTGACTGGCGGCCCTCCCTGCTGGCGCGGGGGCCGAAACCGACGCCCTCCCTGCTTGGCGGGGGGGCAGACCGGCGCCCCTCCTGGCTGGCGGAGGGGGGCCGCCGGTCAGGGGGCCTGACGGCGCCCCTCCTGACTGGCGGAGGCGGCCAACCGGCGGCCCTCCTGCCTGGCGGGGGGGCAGACCGGCGCCCCTCCTGGCTGGCGGAGGGGGGCCGCGGTCGGGGGCCTGACTAGCGCCCCTCCTTGCTGGCGGAGGGGGGCCACCGGTCAGGGGGCCTGACCGGCGCCACTCCTGACTGGCGAGGGGGCCAACCGGCGGCCCCTCCCCGCCTGGCGGGGGGGCAGACGGCGCCCTCCCTTTGGCTGGCTGGCAGAGGGGGGCCGCCGGTCAGGGGGCCTGACCGGCGCCCCTCCCTTGGCCATTTCCAAGAGGATTCCTGGGAGTTTGCTGGTTTGTTATGGCACGTGCCGCACACGTGCACACACATGCCCGCATGTATTTGACGTGCCTTCGACGTGCGTTCTTGCCCGTTTCACGTGCGTTTGACCCATTTTCGGAGGGCATGTGCATTTCACCTTTTCGGACCCATCCGAGTCGTACGCGATCTTTAGCGCGAGTCCGAACATTGAGTCTCGGCTGTCCGGGGCGCGCATTTCCGCTATTGACGGGCTTTTTTAGCGTCATCCTCCGGCTCATTCGGGGTGGACATCCGAACTCAAACCCGTTTATCTCAGGTGTTCGAGTGGGAGGCCGTGGTTCTTTCCGGACTTTCGTGGATTTCCGGATGAGTTTGCCACCGGGACTTGTTTAAATCCCGATATTTTTCGGGTTCAACAAATGTCCCCCACGGGATATCCGTAGAGAGAGAAGACGAAGGCGGGTGTCCCGTGGCGATTTTCGAACTCTACCCATGGTTAATGACTCGGCGAGGAGGGGTGGGTTGAAAACCACAGCGATGCGCTTCAATATTTGTGTAGTGTCCGCCAGCAACCTAGGACAACAATATGTTGTTGCCGGTTGAGCCGGCGATCAAACTGCTATGCTTCTCGCGCTGAGCCATCAGCTCTTCTCGCTCGCATATTTTTCAGATTTGTTTCCAACTCAAGAGTTCCCATGAGAGGACCCAGGAGAGCGCACATCACTTCAGGGAAGTAACATGGACCCGCTCCACCAGGTCAACTCTAGGGGTGAGTTTCATCGAAGAGCTGCTCCTGACTTTGCTTGGAGCTGACCTTGCTGTCTTCATCCGAGTATTGCCTTTTCCCGCCCTCTACCCGGTTTTCTTGGACCGGTAAGTTCGAGCGATGTCTTTTTTGGATGTTGTATTTCTAGCATTCCTCTAGATCTGATGCAACATTTCGGGTGCTGGGGCTGGCCTTCTCGGGGCTTTGTTTAGCGACTTCTTCCTTTGGGCGCCGTATTTCTTGGCTTGACTTGTCCTGCGCTCTACTCGGTTTCTCAGACCAATAAGTTCGAGCGATGTCTTTCTGGACTTTGCATTTCTGGCATTCCTCCAGATCTGGTGCAACATTTCGGGTGCTGGGGTTGGCCTTCTCGGGGCTTTGTCCGGCAACCTGAGTTTGATCCTTAGTCGGGAAGGCTTGCCTTTCCTGGCTTTGCTCCTCGACTTTGATTTTGTATTCTTCTCCTGAGATTTGCCTTATTGCTTTTTCCAGACTTGCGCTTGGCATCTTCTGCTTGAATTTCGCATTTCTCGCATTCATCAAAGCGTTTGATACCAGAGTTGGTGTCGAGGCTGGCCTGTTGGGCTTTGGCTCAACAACCGTTTGATATTTCAAGTCCCCGAGGGTGTGACCCGTTAGTTCGAACGACACTTCCTTCCCCTCAGAGGGGTCGATTTCATTGCATTTTTTTTCATTCATTTTTTTTCTTCATCATTTTTTTTAATTAATTTTTTTTTTCACATTACCATCCCCAGCGCCCTTTCGGGTTTTCACCGGGGGTGGCCCCCTCTAGCTTTTTCCGGTGCGCCCTTTCGGGTTTTCACACCGAGGGGTTGCCCATTTTTGCCTGAGACGCCCTTTCGGGTTTTCACCTCAGCTGGGTTTAAGGCATTTTTGCCCTCGAACATCCATTTTTGGAGGATGATCAAGTCCGCCGGGACATCTCTATTTTTAATCCCTTTTTCTTTTCTTCTTTTTTTTTTGCTAGGGCCCAGGGCCGGACCCTGGGGCAATCGATCATGGGATCTGCCATTTGGATTTAGCCTACCATTGCGGTTTTCTGGCTAAAGAAATTTCGGTTAGCCTACCACTCCGGTTTGCTGGCTAAAGGGTTTTGGTTTGACCGACCACGGAGGTTTGTTGGTCAAAGGAATAGCCTACCTTCTTGGGGTTTGCTGGATAAGGGTTTTAGGTTTTGACCGACCACGGAGGTTTGCTGGTCAAAAGAGGGATAGCCTACCTTCTTGGGGTTTGCTGGCTAAGGATTTAGGATTTGACCGACCACGGAGGTTTGCTGGTCAAAGGGGATAGCCTACCTTCTTGGGGTTGGCTGGTTAAGGTTTAGGTTTGACCGACCACAGAGGTTTGCTAGTCAAAAAGGGATAGCCTACCTTCTTGGGGTTTGCTGGCTAAGGGTTAGGGTTTGACCGACCGTGGAGGTTTGTTGGTCAAACAGGGGTTTAGGTTTGACCGACCAGGAGGTTTCTGGTCAAAAGGATAGCCTACCTTCTTGGGATTTGCTGGCTAAGGGTTTTAGGTTTCAACCGACCATGGAGGTTTATTGGTCAAACAGAGGTAGCATACCTTCTTGGGGTTTACTGGCTAAGGTTTTAGGGTTTGACCGACCACGGAGGTTTGTTGGTCAAAGAGGGATAGCTTGATCTACCATTCTGGTTTACCTACCAAGCAGAATAGGGGCACAGCCTAGCATTTCGTTTACTGGCTGCGCGAAACCTACCTTGATAAGTAATGATTTGATTTTGATTTTGATTTGATTTTTTTTATTATTATTATTACTGACTCCTGCGCCCTTTCGGGTTTTCACAGAAGCCAGCCCCCTCTAGCTTTTTCCAATGCGCCCTTTCGGGTTTTCACGTTGAGGGGTTATCCTTTTTTGCCTGAGGCGCCCTTTCAGGTTTTCACCTCAGCTGAATTTCAGGCATTTTTACCCTTGGGCACTCCTTTTGGGGAGTGACCAAGTCTGCCGGGACATCTCTGTTTTTAGTCCCTTTTTCTTTTCTCCCTTTTTTTTTTTGGAACTTGGAGTCCGAAGCAAGGTTGCGGAGCCTTGGCTAGGGGATTCACCGTTTGGCTTTAGCCCATCATTATGATTGGTGGGCCAAGGACGGCACAGCCTACCATGGAGGTTTACTGGCTGAGGGGGGCATTGCTTAGCCGACCTTTTGGGGGTTTATTGGCTGAAGGTTTTGACTTGGTCGACCAGGATGGTTTGTTGACCAAGAAGAAGTTTTAGCCGACCTTTTTGGGGTTTATTGGCTAAAAGTTTGACTCGGTCGACCAGGATGGTTTGCTGACCAAGAAGGGGTTTTAGCCAACCTTTTTGGGGTTTATTGGCTAAAGGTTTGACTCGGTCGACCAGGATGGTTTACTGACCAAGGAGTTTTAGCCGACCTTTGGGGTTTATTAGCTGAAGGGTTTGACTTGGTCGACTAGGACGGTTTGCTGACCAAGGAGGAGTTTTAGCCGACCTTATGGGGGTTTATGGCTAAAGGTTTAACTTGGTCGACCTGGACGGTTTGCTGACCAAGGAGGAGTTTTATAACCGACCCTTTTTGGGGTTTGTGGCTATAGGGTTTGACTTGGTCGACCAGGACGGTTTACTGACTAAGGAGGAGTTTTATAACCGACCCTTTTTGGGGTTTGTGGCTATAGGGTTTGACTTGGTCGACCAGGATGGTTTACTGACCAAGGAGTTTTAGCCGACCTTTGGGGTTTATTGGCTGAAGGGTTTGACTTGGTCGACCAGGATGGTTTGCCGACCAAGGAGGGAGTACATAATTCGTAGAAGGGGGGAATTTTTCTTTCTTTTTCTTCCCTCATTCTCTTTCTCTCTTTTCTTCTTTTTTTTCTTTTTTTTTTTGTATATAGGCTCTTTTGCCCTCGGACACTCCTTTTTGGGAGTGACCAAGTGTCACGCCCCTCCAATTTAGCAGCGGAATAAATCGGAGGGAGACGCGAACAACGAGTATGGTAACGACAATTGCGCATACTTTCGCAAACATCAGAGCATCTAATGAACAATAGTTGAAATAATTCTTCGTTTCATTATGAAATCACTAAGACTATTACAACCACTAATTCGGAGCCAATACATAGGGCTCAATGACATCATTACATTGAAAAGAAATCTAAAGCAACAACTACTAGACTCCAATTGTGCTAGGGTAACTTGCTATTTGACTCCGGGTCACTCATCACTCGGGTCTTGTCCCATTGGTACGCATAACGTCATTGTCCGACTTACCTGAGACACAATAACAAATAACGAAGGGTGAGCGATAACGCCCAGTAGGACTTAAATCTCATGAGTCAAGCATGCTTTAAGTAATAATGCATTAAAGGCAGAGTAACTAATGATAGAGCGAGTCATGTAAAGTCGAGAAAGTAACAGCACAAGTAACATGGTTCAAATAGCAGACGAATCAAGTATAGCACGATGACTAAAGTCAAGTCATGATAGAAAACGATAACAACAATAGAAAGTAATGATATTGTCAAGAATAGCAAGCGATATGTATAGCAAGAAGAGATGATAGTAGATGGTCATGTAAAGAGTAAATTGCACTTTGAATGTGATCAAGGCGCGATAGCACACAGTAACTCAAGATAGCGAGTATCAAGTAGAGTAAGTAGAGCGTATGATGAGATAGCGTGTAACGAGATAGCGTGTAACAAGGTAGCGTGTAACGAGATAGTGTGTGACAAGATAGAGTGTATGGTTGCACAACGGTGCACTGGTAGAGTACGACAATAGTCACTTTGGGACAGTAGCCGTTTCACGATAGTACATTACGTCTGAACTCCTCAAACTAATGTATAACAGTTTGTGATAGCACAGTAATATCACAGTACGTCTGAACTCCTCAGACTAATGTATAACAGTCAAATGTCTAGCCAAGATAGTATAGTCAGAACCGGTGCAATGCAGAACACCGTCAATAGCCCCTGCAGGTATTTTCGGGTGGCTCTCTGCCCCCAGGACTAGATTGGAGCCCCTCGGACACTCTCCGTACCCTGCACAGTATGCATTTGATACAGTAGAGTCACAAGACCCATATTATAGCGCTAGACAGTCACGAAATAGCACAAACGATAGGAGCCTCATAGCTCAAAGGGTAACAAGAGAGTGCTAGATGAATAGACGAGAGAGACGGGATAGTAGAGTGAACGTGAATATGAGCAGACGAACGAGTATAGCATAGATGAGATCTTATGGTCATTGCACATGAAACGTCGAGTAACGAGTGATGGTATCAGTTGCACAACACGCGCGTAAGGTATTGGCAGTCAGGTGGAACTCACGGTCTTTCCGCTGGCCTCGTTAAGCACAGGTCCAGAGGTCCGGCGTGATTCAAGATAAGAGCGAGAGAACAATCTAAGGCCGTTTGGATCTTACTGATCCCTAGAGTGTATCATAGGTGTTAGGGTACAACCGGCTCGTCGACCATGTGGGAATCCATGATCAGAGGAGACTTACGGAGGCCTTGAACAAGGATTCACTAGTCCGGCGGAAGGAGTATCCGATGGAGAGTTCGTCCAAGTCAAGAAAGTGTGTAAATATAGAAACAAGTGCTCGACGTTCTAGAGGAATTCTAGAACAGTGGAGCGTCGAGATCGGTGTTCTAAAACATCGCACAAATCGTAAACGAGTACTTGTTAAAGTAAGGTAATTAATTGCAATAATTACCAGATATGTTATGTGTCATATTCATACAATTTAAGCCATGTTTGGATGGTTCAACATGTGTGTATGTGTCATGAAATCAAGGATATGAAAGATCAAGTGATTGACTTTTATTAGATTAAAATACAACCAATACTTACAACTTTGTTTTTTTATGTAGTTAAGATCGTCAACATGATATGGGAATTATGGTGGTACAATAATACTTGCAAAAGATTGATTTTCAGGCCCAAAACTGAGATCGCGACGTGGTCTTGCAAGGATCGCGACGGGGTCGTCAGATCAGGCAGGCAGAACGCGACAGGGGTACTGTCGCGACCAGAACGCGACAAAGGTACTGTCGCGACCCGACCTCAGAACGCGACTGTTGGAACAAAAAAAAAGCAAATATGAAGGTGATGGATGTATTGGATGCTTGTTAAGGGAAGCACCAATGCTCCCTTATATAGTGGTCCGACAAGTTAAGTAGGTGACATTCACTTGTGGGCAACTACTCAGTTAGCTAGCCTGTGAAAAGAAGATGGCTATTTAACCGGGAGTTGGCAACTACCGGTAAAATGTTGATCACACCTAACCGGTTAAAATCCCACCTAACCGGTTTAACGGCTTGATTAAGAGGTCAAAGCAGTTATGATTAGGGTGACCCCAAGGTTACTTAAAGTCATAACTTGATCCGAGCATTCAAGCTCTCAAGTATTGTCAAGCACCTCAAGCAAGTGGGAGATGCCGAGGAGAATAAATCTCCGATAAAAATACGGCACGGAAGAATTCCGGCATTACGAGGTCTACAAGACCAAGATAAGTACAAGAACAAGTCCGCCACGAAGGCTCCAAAGACTTGCAATTGATTCTCCGTCCGAGACGGCAGAACTTCCGACAAAATGTACGGAATGGCACGACGGAATGGCACGGGCTTCTCCAAAGGGCAAGACCCCTTCAAATGAAGGGGAGGGTGGTCTATTTATAGACTTTTTAAGCCCCTCCCCTAAACCGATGTGAATACCATCGGTTAGGGGGTTTTTTTCCCCCTAACCGATGGTAGCTCCATCGGTTAAGGGGGGTTTTCCCCCTTAACCGATGGTACTTCCATCGGTTAGAGGGAATCCCCCTCTAACCGATGGAAGCTCCATCGGTTTAGGGGAATTCTCCCCTAAACCGATGGATGTTCCATCGGCTAGGGGGATTCCCCCCTAAACCGATGGAACCTCCATCGGTTAGGGGAGTTTTCCCCTCTAACCGATGGAGGTTCCATCGGTTAGGGGGATTCCCCCCTAAACCGATGGAACCCCCATCGGTTAAGGGGTCCCCCTTTCAAAAAAAAAAAATATAAAACAAAAAAAAACAGAAAACAGAAAAATAAAGAAAACAAAAAAAAACAGAAAACAGAAAAATAAAGAAAACAAAAAAAAACAGAAAACAGAAAAATAAAGAAAACAAAAAAAAAAAACAGAAAATAAAAAAAGGGCCTAACCGATGGAACCCCCATCGGTTAGAGGGCCTTTAACCCTCTAACCGATGGGAGTCTCATCGGTTAGAGAGTTTTTTTTCTTAACCGATGAGAGTCTCATCGGTTAGCTTTAACCGATGAGAGTCTCATCGGTTAGAGGGAATTTTCCCTCTAACGATGGAACTCTCATCGGTTTAAACCCCCCACCCATGCGATGTAAGGGGGGGCCTTCCCCTATAAAAGGCACCCCCATCCCCCATGAGGCTTCTCTCGGACCCTGGCTTGGAAAATCTCCGGTCCCCCTCGGCTCCCGGCTTCCATTCTCCCGGATCCCCCATTCTCCATATAAAAGCCCCCTGGCTCTTTAGCCCTCCTCTTTCTTGAAGAAATAGAAATTTCCAAATCCATTTTCAATCTCGTTTCTTTGTGAGCCAAGGTACGGCATCGGCAAACTTCATCGGCTAAAAGTCCGCAATAGCGGCACTGGCCCTCACGGGCTATAGGTTCTAAATACCGTCCGTTTCGGACATATGGTATTTTAGATACCTTTGTTATTTATGCCACCTCCCATCGAGTTTTAAACTCTCCGGGATGGTGTGTTTGTGCTATATGCATATGTTTCTTAGAGGAGACTCTGCCCAAGTGGAGATTCTGCTCGAGAACGTATTCATATATTCACAGATTCGTATTTTTATATATATGCTTCCTAGGGGAAACTCTGCCCAAGTGGAGATTCCGCCTAAGAACATATCTATAAAGTTCAAATCTGTGTGTATATTTATATGTTTCTTAGAGGAGATTCTACCCAAGTGGAGATTCTGCCGAGGACATGTTTGTATATTCACAAATTTGTATTTTTATATGCATGTTTCCTAGAGGAAACTCTGCCCAAGTGGAGATTCCGTCTAAGAACATATTTATAAAACTCAAATTTGTGCCTATACACATATGTTTCTTGGAAGGAAACCCTGCCTATGTCAGAGTTTTCCCTCTAAAAACATATCAATATAATCACAAACTTTGTATTCATATACATGTGTTTCCAAGAGGAAACTCTGCCCAAATGCAGTCTCCGCCCACGGGCATGTTTATATAATCATAAATTCGCAATTACATGCGTATACCTCTCAAAAGGGATTCTGCATATGCAGATGGTACCTTTTACCGGACATTCCACTCAAAAGGGAATACCGGTGAGAAAATATGCGTAAACTGCAAATTTATGATTATACACACATACCTTTTTTTTTAAGGGCAAAATCCCTCCGGATAAAGGTTCTCCGGGGACACATGGATATAAGTACATGTTCATATGAATATATCTCCGTGAGGGCATTCCGCATAAGCGGAAACTCTGCCAAAATAAATTTGTGAAAATTGTGATAATATACACACATCCAAAGAAAAAGAGGACAGGACCCGAACTGTGACAGGACCCGAACTGTGATAGGACCCGAACTGTGCTCAGATACTCCCAAGAGCAGCATGAATGCATACTCACAAGAACTGTGTTCGTATGGACAGTTTCCAGAAGGAACTTCAAATTGACAAGAACGTCCATGGAGATATGTGCATACGTTCTCCGAAAATCATACTCATACAAGTAAAAAAAAAAAAATGAATGATGAATGAATGAAACGATGAACAAGGAGAAATGAAATTCTGCCTCAATTCAGACTTCATTTAAAAGAAGGATGTTGTAAAAGAATATCATGTCATAAAAGAAAAGGGGATTGATGTAGCAACTCTTCTAAATGCTACTTCTAATCACGACTTCCCTCAAGTTCAGAATCAAATGCACGGGTATATGCCCTCTGCAATAATAATCCTCAGGTTTTCCAAAATAAAACCTTCAAACAACATCTTTCTCAAAAAAAAAAGAGAGGAGGGAGACCCCAAATGGGTTCACGGAAATATACCCGTTCCCTTCTTAAAAGTCATATCTCGAGTTCCACAAAGGGCAGTCTTTTCAAAATGAAACACTCAAAGCAAAAAGTATTTCAAAAATAACCAAAGAAAATGATGCATCATGCCCAGGATTTTCTAAAAAAAATGTGTATTCTCTCATCCCTTTTTGCTATGAATGGTATTCGGGTTAAAACTGATGTTAAATAACACCAAGAGTCTTAACTCGATGTAAATGTAACATCGATTTCGATCGATGGAGACAGAGGTCCAGCACATGTTACTCCAATCATCTGATGAGTATAGATACGGGACTCAGGAGTTCAGATAAAAAACGGCGCACCCTAGTCGCCCGTCACACGGGCATCCCCGTCCATTTCATGGACAACCCAGTCGTCCGTCACACGGACACCCCCGTCCATTTCATGGACACCCAATATTTCTCTTCCGCATTGCGCGGATTCTTTTCTGTCTATTAGACAAACTGGCACGCCCCGCAAAATTCAAAGCATGTGAAATGAATATGCATAAACCTCCATGAAATGAAATGAAAAAAAAAAATAAACCAAAATCAAATGGTCGGTGTTCCCGCGCCGATGATACACCGCGTGGTTCACCGAACCCTATTTCCATCCCGTGTCAACAGCGACATATCGGGCCGTCGCGTTCACAGGGTCTGCGCCTGAGTCCGACCGGGATCTGACATGCTCTTGGTTCAGACTTACCATGTTTTGACTTAGGGGCGATATTCATGAAACGCCTATATCTCTCTATATGCTGACCTTTAGACAAAACTCTCAACATAGAAAATGTCAAGGACATCTATTGGAATAACGTTTGTGTTGTGGGCTGGGTCTGAATCCGTCTCTAATTACATGCAATACAGGAAGAACGTAAAAAAAGCCCTAAACATGCATGACTTCGTTGCGACTTACATGTTAGGCTTGTAACATGAGATCTACTGATATTTGGATAAAACGTTTAACATAAACAATGACCAGGACAACTATTGGAAGAACTTTTATGTTGGGGTTTTAACCTAGTTCGGTCTTGAACATTGTGAAAAACATGAAGAACTTAAAGTTAAATGCAACCTGAAAACGCAGTATCCTGCATGACTCTATTACGAAGTTTCTAACTCTCTAAATAATGATATTTAAACGAAACACTTAACATAAAAGATGACCATGACAACTAGATAAATAACTTTTATGTTGGAGGCTTGACCTACTTCGGCCTCTAAGCTTGTGCAAAACAGGAAGAACGTAAGTCTATCTGCAAACCCGAAAACACAGTATTATGCATGACTCTCTTACGGGGTTCATAACTCTCTAACTAGAAACTTTTAGACAAAACGTTCAACATGAAAGTTGATCGCGACTACAAGTATAAGAACTTTTATGTTTATGATTTAGTCTAATTCGGTCTCAAATCGTGTTCATAATAAGAAGAACGGGAAAAACCCTAACTGTGCGCGACTTAGGGAGAACGACTAATACACAAAGTATACTTCATGAAAATTAGTAAAATCAGAAGCAAATGAAGCTAGACTCGAAGCTCTACAAGATGGTATTATTTTTCTTTAATCTTGACCCAAGAATACCTACCTTTGAACGCAAAGAACTCCCTGCAGGTTCCTGGTTCGCTACAGGGCGAGGTGGAAGAAGACCACGTTTTTCCCCAGCCTTCTCCTCTCCTCCAGCGCCCCAAAGTTGCTGCACACGACCCCAACTTGATGTCCAACCTTCCCCAAACGTTTTGTGAAGAGTTCTTATAGTTTTAGGGTGCTACTTCATGTCCTAATGGGACTAGGAAAGAGGGCTGCGAATTTCTGCATTCTAGTTTCCAAAATATGAGATTCTCTCACCCAAAGGAGATAGCAATGGTTTAGGAAACTACCTCTTAGAGTTGGGTAAGGTTTTAACTTACCTTGCATGACTAATTACCCTAATTTAAACCCTAATGTGCCCTTCACAATTATTGCATATTTACAGGTACGAATTTCTGAGTATTTTTATGTTCCAATTTTATTATTTGGCTAAAAGTGATACATTGGCCCATTTTCATTAATGGGTCACTGATACATAATGTTATAAGTGTCTCCAACCTATTTATTTAATTTATGGTTGGGTTATTTTTCCGTGTTAACAATTTTCTGACTTAGTTCCCTAATTCGGTTAACTTGGTCACGTGTAACGTACACTTGGCCAATCGGATTTTTCGTTGCTCGAATCTCTTCATGAAACTCTTAAGAATAATGTTTGAGGTTGATTTATAATTTTTACAGAAATTTCTAATTTGTTTTCTCACGTACGATAGTGGTACGTAAGTTCTATCATTTCGATAATACGTAAATTATTATTTACTATTTTAATACTTGAATTTGTTCATGGGTCATAAGTTGTCCATTGACCCAATTCCTTTTATGGACTATCCCCACATATTGTTTGGAGTCTACCCATAATTTTTATTTCAATTGTTAATCACTTGACTCATGAAATAATAGATTTTCCAATTTATTCCTTATTTACAATATAAGTCACATAAATTCTAAATCATGGTCCGAATTATTTTCTATGCCCAAATTTCTTAATGGGTCATTAGATAATAATTTTTAAGGTATAACTATTATTTTCATAGAATTTTTATATGAGTTTCTACTCATGCAATAATGATGTGTATCTTTTAACTAGTTTGATTTTTATTAATGGGCAAAATTTTCATTTATCTATAATATATATATATATTTTTTAATTAATAAAATTTCTGGGGTATTACACCAAGTCTACCGGGACGTCTCTATTTTTTCTTTCAGTCCCTTCCTTTGTTTTGTTTTTTTTGTTTTTTTTTTTACATGGGCTCATACGTCCAACCCTAGCCTGATTCGGCTATAAGGGGATCAGAGGGCGATAGCCCGGGGAATTCATGCTCAGGGGCAAAGTACATTTTGAGATGCTTGCCATTTAGTGGTGGAAAGGGGCGATCGCCGGCATGCGTTGCCAGCGTGTATCCCCCGCCTTCATACACTCCAGTGACCACATACGGTCCGCGCCAATTTGGCTGGAGTTTACCACTTGATTTGCCTACCATGACTTCTCTTTGTTTGACCATGGCGAGGTCACCTTTCTTGAAGACACGAGGCCTGACTATCTTGTCGTAGGCTCGAGTCATGCGAGCTTGATAGGATTGGAGGTGTCGATATGCTTCCAATCTTTTGCCCTCTAGGTCGGACAATTCCTCCAACCTTCTTTCAATTTCTTGTCGCTCCTCGGGCTGAAGACCGGTGTAGATGGCTACCCTGTAGGATGACATTTCGATTTCGATGGGGAGCATAGCTTCAGCTCCGTACACCAGAGAGAAGGGAGAACACCCCGTTGGGGTCTTGTAGACAGTCCGGTATGCCTAGAGCGCTTCGTGCACTTTCTCCCCCCAATCACGTTTGCGATTGCCAACTATCTTGGCAAGCAGCTTGCAGAGGGTCTTGTTGAAGGCTTCAGCCAGCCCATTGGCTTGAGGATTGTAGACCGTTGACGTCCTCCAATCTATCTGGAATTTGGCCGCCAACGTGTATATCGTTTTGTTTCTGAAGGGTGTACCGTTATCTGGGTATGCCTCCGTATTTATAGGATTTCAGGGGGGCTAACCGGCGGGGGTACCCTCCCCGGCGGAGGTCTTCGGCGGCACGGGCGTCGAGGCAGAGCGCGGGCGTCGAGGCCGATGGCGAACCGGCGGAGGTGCCCACGCGAGAGGGCTGACTGGCGGAGGGGGCCGCCAGTCAGGGGGCCTGACTGGCGGCCCTCCCTGCTGGCGCAGGGGCCGAACCGACGCCCCTCCCTGCTTGGCGGGGGGGCAGACCGGCTCCCCTCCTGGCTGGCGGAGGGGGGCCGCCGGTCAGGGGGCCTGACCGGCGCCCCTCCTGACTGGCGGAGGGGGCCAACCGGCGCCCCTCCCCGCCTGGCAGGGGGGCAGACCGACGCCCCTCCCTTTGGCTGGCTGGCAGAGGGGGGCCGCCGGTCAGGGGGCCTGACTAGCGCCCCTCCTTGCTGGCGGAGGGGGGCCACCGGTCAGGGGGCCTGACCGGCGCCCCTCCTGACTGGCGGAGGGGGCCAACCGGCGCTCCTCCCCGCCTGGCAGGGGGGCAGACCGACGCCCCTCCCTTTGGCTGGCTGGCAGAGGGGGGCCGCCGGTCAGGGGGCCTGACCGGCGCCCCTCCCTTGGCCATTTCCAAGAGGATTCCTGGGAGTTTGCTGGTTTGTTATGGCACGTGCCGCACACGTGCACACACATGCCCGCATGTATTTGACGTGCCTTCGACGTGCGTTCTTGCCCATTTCACGTGCGTTTGACCCCATTTTCGGAGGGCATGTGCATTTCACCTTTTCGGACCCATCCGAGTCGTACGCGATCTTTAGCGCGAGTCCGAACATTGAGTCTCGGCTGTCCGGGGCGCGCATTTCCGCTATTGACGGGCTTTTTTAAGCGTCATCCTCCGGCTCATTCTGGGTGGACATCCGAACTCAAACCCGTTTATCTCAGGTGTTCGAGTGGGGAGGCCGTGGTTCTTTCCCGGACTTTCGTGGATTTCCGGATGAGTTTGCCACCCGGGACTTGTTTAAATCCCGATATTTTTCGGGTTCAACAGCGGCCCACTTAGGCGAGCACAAAAAACCGCCTTGGCGCCGCCTAGGCGGTCGCCTTGACAACTATGTTTCTTATTTACATGTAATATCTTAAGTAAATGAAACTACAAATATAACATTTACTTAAATGATGTTCCGGTAAATAAGGTATCATAATTATCGTTGCTCTGTATTGTAATATGAACATATGTTCAACTAGACTATGGATATACCTCAAATGTTCTATTATTATATGTTTTTTAAGAATTTTTCCGTGATTTTCACTCATTTTTTACATTTTTTTAATCATTTTTTAACCTGGCCGATCCTAGATCGGTCAGACTCCAATGGAGTCGGGCGGATCCTCTGATCCGACCCGACTCGGGTCGGGGTCGGCTAGGTCCGACCCAGCACCCCGACCCGACTATGCCATTCATGCCCCCCACCTCTTCTTTGTTCTACTCCCTCTCAAAGGCAAGGATGGCAGTATCAGTTTCAGTCTCAATTTTGGTCATGTCCGAAACCGATACATTTCGGTTACGGTTTTAGTTTCGGTTTCATCCGGTTTCAGCCGTATCGGGCGGCCTTAAGAGGGGAGTCAAATGGCTGGTTTCGGCCGATTTCGGTCTGGTTAAGGCCTGATTTTGGATTATAATATTATTTTTAATGGTGTCAGATTTGCTACAGTAGAATGGCCTGATTTCGGATTGTTCCGGTCCGAAACCGAAATGTTTCAATTTCGGCCGAAACTGCCATCCATGGTCAAAGGAGGGAAAATTATTATGTTCATAAGGCGAGGAGGGGTTGGATGGTAATTATATAAAAACCCCTTACTTGCTAAATAAATGCATTTAGATCGTGTTCCAATCAGCCAATCAGATCAGTTGTGCAGGCCACCCAGTCTGAGCCTGATTTGTAAGTTTATCTTCCCAAATACATGTAGGGAAATGGGGGGACAGTCGAATCAATCCACTTTTCATTGTGTTGTATCAACTCAAACTGGTTCAAGAGAACCGCCAGTGGCGCGGTGGTCGCCCCCCCTGCCAAATGGAGGGGGGAGACGGGAGGGGGGGGGGGGTTCGATCCCGCGCCGTCTCCTCATTTCTCCCCATCCCCAACCAATCAGCTTACGCATAAAAAAAAAAAAAAAAACTCAAACTGGTTCAAGAACAGAGCCATTACGCTTAACACAAGAGCAGCAGCACCCAGTCAGAGCTACTCAACCATATTTCCATTTCTTGCTAATTTTACTTGTTATAGGGTACTTTAGTATACCTGTAGTCCACTTTTTATCCCCATAAATAGATGCTTTTGTACTATGCATCCAATAAACCAATGAATAGGGCTGTCCTTGTCTTTTCGGGAGAGAAACCCTAGGCAAGATATCCCATTGCAATCATTATCTCCCCAGAATCTGCATCGCCAGCATCTGCCAGCCTGCCACCCTTGATGTCCATGCACCTCTCCTCTTCCATGCTTCTTTCTCTTTTGCTGTAGGTGGTTCTTTCTCTCCATCCCTTTCTCATTGTGCAATCCTGTTTACAACCACAGACCCCAGTCACCTTGCAGATCCTGCCATCCATCCATTTTCTTTCATTCTTCATTCTTCCTCCACTTTCCTCTTTTATTTTATTCACTACCCTTCTTCACAGCACAATTTACAGCCTGTTCCACACTTATCTCATTTTCCTTTTATCCTCTGGGCAATAGTACACTCCCTCTCTTCTTCCCTTTCTTTACTATTTTCCTCTCCACCCGCTAACTTGGAAACTGAGACAGCAAGCAAGACACCTTTAGAGTTTAGAGGACCCCAGAAACTCACCCTTATTTTCACTCTCCATTTTTCTTTCATTCTAAATCTCCACTAGATCTCCTCCTACCTCTAGGTGATAGAAAGCAGCATCATTTTCTCTCTTCACTTTTCTGCCGTTACTCTCTCTTGACTGCCTTTTCTTTGATGCCAACTTTTTTTGAGAAAGTGGCTGGGTGAGCAAATGCTACAGCCACCACCCTCCCCATTCTTCATTGTTCTCCTCTACTCTTCCTTTATTGCCTTGCCCCATCCCAGTTTGCCTCAAAACAACCTACAAACTAGCACCATCACCTCTCTTTTTCAACCATTTATTGTTTCTTTCGGTTGTCCCCATGGAAGGCAAAATCGCCAGGATCGACCCAGAATCGGTCGATCCTGGATCGGATCGAGGGCTATGGATCCGATTCTTCCTGAATCGGCAAACTTCCAGTTGGATCGGCCAGAATCGAGTTGGATCGACTGGATCAAGCAAGGATCGACCGATTCCAGACTGATCCAGGTCGATTCCCTCAGGCTACCTTCAGGATCCTCTTCAGGCAGGGTTGTCAGGATCCCCTTATTTACCTGAATATCATTTAAGTAAATGTTAATTTACTTAAGATATTACATGTAAATAAGGAAGTACCCCCCATTTGAATCTAATAAAAATATCAAAAAAATTATATCTCTTACCAATAAAAAGTCAACTCTCCCATCGAAGAAGAAAATCGCGATTTTGGTGATTTTAGCGAAATGCTAACTTTCTAATCTCTCGTAATTTAGCTTATCTAAAAATTTGATAATTCAAATAAACCACATGGAACACTAAAAAATCAAAGTCCGGTAAAAAAAGTCAAACGTGCATGTGACTTCTCCAATGGAGCCACTCTCCTACTGACAGCACTTAGTCTGCTTGAGACCTCTCAAGATTTGGTCAAACTTAAGTTATCATCATCCAAACCTCTCAAAATTTGGTCAAATTGAGCTACCATCACCCAACTCATGACACTCATGAGTTTGGGTGATGATAGCTTAGTTTGACCAAATCCTAAGAGGTCTCAAGTAGACTTAGTGTTGTCAGCAGGAGAGCGGATTCTTGGAGAAGTCATATGCACGTTTGATTTTTTTTTGTTGGACTTTAGATTTTTAGTATTTTATTAGACTTATTTGAATTATAAAATTTTAAATATGTCAAATTATGAGAGATTAGAAAGTTGCTACTTTGATAAAATCATAAAAATTACGATTTTCTTCTTGGATGGGAGAGTTGACTTTTTATTAGTAAGAGATGTGATTTTTTTGATATTTTTATTGGATTCAAATGGGGGATATTTCCTTATTTACATGTAATATATTAAATAAATGAAACTACAAATTTTAACATTTACTTAAATGGTATTCAGGTCAATAATACACTAAGTCTTTAATATTTTATACTTTTCTTATATTATTATAGTAGTAATAATACACAAAATCTTATGTTTCATATATTATGAATGCATGTATGATTGGTTTTTTATGCAAATATTAGTTCTTTCAATTTATCAGATTTTTCCTCATTTTTGCTGTTTTTTCTGTTTTTTCCTGAATTTTCCTGAATTTTTTTCCAAAAAAAACCATTTTATAAACTGGCCGATCCAGGATCGGCCAGACTTCCCTTGGATCCATGGGATCTTGCGATCCGATCCGATCCAGGATCGGATCGAGCCTGGTCGATCCCGATCCCAATCCCGATTCCGATCCTGCCTTCCATGGTTGTCCCTGCCTCCCTGGCACATGCATCTCATTGAAACTTCCTAGTCCTACATAAAGTTGGTGCCAGAGCTTATAGAATAAGCTTATTTTCCCCAAATTCCAAATTTCTAAAAAAAATAAAAATTTAAAAAATAGGAAACTATGATCATTTGATAGCAATGTGATCATCAAGTTCTAACATGGCGTTAGAAATTCATTCCATGCAAATCCGATGTAAAATTAATTTTCTTTCCGGAATGATCAATAATTGAAAAATAATTATAAAAAGTATAATAAATATATGAAATTGAAAATCTTTACATAGAAATGTTAGTGAAGTTGTAAGTTGTCAAGAAAATTTGTTTGAACATGATTGAACATTTTTATTTTTGGGGTCCAATTTTAATGATATATGAAACTACGAATAGTCTAAATTCTAATGACTAATCCCTATTTTTTTCCTCATAGATGGCTCTGAAGAAGGCTAGTAGTGAGGATATCAGGTGACAACATGGTGCCATGATGGACAGTAGGCACAATTACAAGTGCAAATACTGTAGCCATATCGGTACGGGAGGTGGCGTCTCCCGCCTGAAGAAGCATCTTGCAAGTGGCAGGCTAGCAGGGTACCATGATGTACAGGGTTAGGTCTATAAACGGATCCGAATAATATCCGGATCCGATTCGAATTCGTATCCGATTATCCAGATATTATCCGTTTAACAAATATCCGGCGGAGCGGATTTCGGATACAGATATTATCCGGATAATAAACGGAGCGGATACGGAAACAGGTGATCCGCTCCGTTTAAGATCCGCTCCGAAATGAAATTATTTTTGACCATTAGATCTTAAATCTAATGATCCATATATAATTATAAATATATAATATATCTAATGTTAATCTTTTGTTTAGAGAATATTTTTGATATTTGTACTTTTTAAAAAAATTTACAGATTTTTTTATGATTTTTAGATCACTTAATATCTTTTATTAAGCTTATATTTTCGAAGCGGATAATATCTGTATCCACTCCGAATCCGAAAATTATCCGATTAAATTATCTGCTCCGTATTCGAATTGTATTCGGAGCGGATACGAATTATCCGATTAACTATTCGGATCGGAACCGGAAAACCTATATCTGCTCCGTATCTGCTCTGTTTACACCCTATGCAGGGTTGCAAGATGGTACCAGCTGAAGTGAAGCAGCTCATGGTTGAACACTTTAAAGATGTTCGGGCCGAAACTGCAAGAAGGCGGCAAGGGAAATGCAAGAGAGAATCATATCTAGAATGCAGGGAGCTGCTCCTATTGAAAATCCTCTTGATATTGCAGCCGCAAAAACCTTGGATCCCAACGCAGAAGATGAGACACCTTCTCCCTCTGATGCTCACTTACCTAGCAGTGGCTCACACAGTTCTGACACTACTGGTACACAGGATGGGTCTCCTAGTGATGATGGAGATGGGGGAGGAGGCGGTAGTGACAGTGGTCAGGCAAGTGGAGGCAGTGGTGGCAATGGTCAGGCAGGTGGAGGTGGTAGGATAGCATTCACACAGGAGCAGTATTTTGGTGGTGCAACCCAAGATACTGATCACGGTGCTCCATTGCAATATAACAAAAGGTCTAAGACTAGTCGTCGCGATCATTTCAAACTGGATTTAGTAGTGGACAATGATAGCTACCAGACTATGGTATCAGGGTTTGAGAGAATGAGCACACAGGAGTCTATTGGATCCTATGAAAGCTATAGTCATCATGTAGACTCCACCGGCACAGGCTACTCTAGTGGCGCCGGCTACAGTGGGTACACCGGCACCGTATACCCTACTCCATATGGGTATACTGCTTTATCTCTTGGCTATCCTACTCCAGAGGATGTGCATATGGCGTAGCTAAGCGTGTTCGGTCCTGGCACCTACCATTAGGACCATTATGTCAGGGAATTTTAGAACAAATATAGCACATTCATGACATGGGATGAGTTTTGTAGTCATGTGGCTGCCACAAAAGGTCATCATCTAATTGGAGACCAACCATCAAGATCAGATGAGTCAGCCCAGCCCCAGTGGGGTAGTTATGATCCATATCACCCAGGGGTAGTGGAGATGTTAGACTATTTAGTTATTGTATTTTATGTTTGGAGTTTGTTGTTTGTGTTGTATATGTAAATTGTAAACATTATCATTTTCATTTTACTAATGAGACATTTGATTCCACCCTTCCAATGAGATTTGCCATTCAAAATGAATGTTTATATTTCCAATCATGGTTCAAAGTAGGACTACATGGCATAACTATCGTCCAACATGGATGAAAGATATTCACATGAAGCCTAAACCAAAGAATCAGCATAAAAAAGGGCCAAATCGCATGTTTCCTGCAGGAACCAGGCGAATCGGGGCGAATCAGGTTTTTCTCAATTCGCCACCCGATTCCGATCCAGCGAACCTTGGCTATAAATAGCGACCAACCAGATTCTTAAATGAAAGTAGAACTTATGGTCAAGTAAGATGACCGAGACAGAAGTAATGGTCAACTCTGAGGCGAATCAGGTTTCTCTCAATTCGCCACCCGATTCCCATCCAGCGAACCTTGGCTATAAATAGCGACCAACCAGATTCTTAAATGAAAGTAGAACTTATGGTCAAGTAAGATGACCGAGACAGAAGTAATGGTCAAGTCTGAGGACATGATGCACGACTCATGGGATCAAGTGCTTTTCAGTCAGTCTGGATTGAATCGGATTTCTAAGTACAGTGTTCTATGTGATTTCTATGTATGTTCAAGCCAGCTGATCGTGTGGTTTGCATCATAGTTGATAGACATCACTTTCACTTCATTTAGCAAGACTTACAAGGCCCTGCAAAGCATTTGTCCAATTTCAGATTGGCGATACATGTGTGGATCCACATGTTTCTGTTGCTGTCATAGTTGAAACAGTCAACGCTCTAGCATATCAAACCTTGAGGACAAGTTTCTTCAAACCAGGAGTGAGGTCAGTCACGTCAACAGTAGAGTGTCACTAAAAACTCCTGAGACAATGATTTAGTGCTGAGACAACGATTTAGTTGGAGTTTGTTTTCAGTTATTACTTATTTTTCACTTTTCTTTAGCTCCAAGTTAGATTTAAGAACATCTTGCTAAATTTACTTGTCATAGGGTACTTTAGTGGTCAGGTTAATATTATCATGAAGTACATTGTTTATCCCCATAATTTGTAAGGGCAACCAATGAATCAACCAGTGGAACTTTCCCTTGTGAGAGGCAAACCCTAGGTGCCGTGGCCTCAAGAGGAGCCAAGGAGGAACCTGAGAGGGAAGGGACAACAGGCCCCATTACCGCCAAAATAGCCTCAGAATCTACCGCCAGCTGCCACCGACCTCGGTTTTCATGTCGCTATCTACATCTTCTGCCTCTCTCTCTTTACTTCTTGGTACTTCTTCCTCTCCATTCCCCTCTCATTGTGAAAACCCATTTTACAGCCAGAGACTCCATTGCCGTGCAGATGATGCATCCCTCATTTTCTTTTATTCTTCTTTCTTTCTCCACTTTCCTCTGTTATTTTATCCACTCCCCTTCTTCTTCACAGCCTGTGCCACTCTCCTTTCCTCCTTTCTCCTGTTATCCCATGGGGAATAGCACACTCCCTCTCTTCTTCCGCTTCCATTATTATTTTTCTCTGCACCAAGTCATCCTTTCCTGGGAAAACAAAGACGGCAAGACACTCCTACGGGACTGCAACACCAACGCTTGTTTTTCATGACTCCTCTCCACTCCATCTCCTTTTACCTCTGGATAATAGCAAGAGCCCTCCTTTTCTCCATTCACTTTTCTGCTATCCCTCTCGCTCTACTACCTTCTCTCCAATGCTAACTTCTCTTCAAGGGAGCATCTACCCTTGCCTCATTCTTTATTGTTCTCCTCTACCGTTCCATTATAGCTTCATCACCCACTTTCCTCAAGACCAACTACGAACTAGCACCATGACCTCTCTGTCCTTTCCACCATTTCTGGTTTTTTTATGCAGTCATCATCAACACGTGCATCTTGTCAGAACTCCCCCATTCTGTATCAATGTGCTTGAAAAACATGTCAGAAAAAATCAGAACATTAATTAGGATTTATGTTTCACAAAAATCATTAATGAAGTTTGTTGCTATGTTCAGCCAAAATTGACAAGAATTAATTCAAAAGTCATAATGACAATGTGAATCCACAAAACACAAAACAGGTGAATACATAAACTTGGGAAATTATGCCGACTCCTATCCATTTAAATGGTTTTACTTTTTTTGAAGAAAATGGATAGTATGAACAATTTTATTAAATAAACAGAAGCATTACACTCAGAGGAGGTGAGGAGAGGTTCCTCTACCTGGCAAAATGAACTGTGAAAATAGCAATACCAATAGGGCAGGGCATGAAACTACACTAGAAGATCAGGAGCAGGCCCTTTTAACTACTTAAATTTAGGAATATACTGTGAGAGACATCTAAGCTCACCCCCTTGAAAAAATAACCGAGTATTATTGGTCAGAAACTAAAGGAAGTCTGAAATAACCAACAGAATTGCCTATTGCATTAGATGTTTGGTCAGCGTAAGAATTAATGGACAAGTTGTAATAGCTAATCGGGACTCTTATGCTACAAAAGTAACACATTCTCACTGAATTACTTGAGGAAAGCTACCTGAGAGAGTAGAACATCGACAAGCTTAGCTCCAACTTCTGATACCATAATCTCAAGCTGTTCTCCATGAAGCCGCCCCCACAAAAGAGCTATGCAATTCAAGAAAAACTGCCGAGTCTCAACAGCACTAACAAGTTTTTGAGGAACACCGTCAACATCATGTTCCATATAGAGCTGAAGATATTTCATCGTTTAATGTTAGATGGTGGGCATATGAAACAGGAAAAAATACATGGTAACAGAAACACTCAAAGCAAAGATGATGATCTAGATTTTAGAAGCGCACACCTTGTGACAATGATAATACATGTGGTTTATACATAGAGATCCTTCTTGAGATGGAAATTGCACAACTGCCATTACAAGAATTATAGATCTGCATAGAGCATATGCACCCTTCTTCCATGCCAATATGTATGGATATGGCTCCCAAGTGGCATTGCTCACTACTGGGATTGCCTGAATAATACCTTCTAACATTGATCAGCTTTTATTACCAGAATATCCTGAAGAATCCCGGTCAATTCCTGTCAGGATCACCCAATGGCAATCCGATTCCGAGGGTGTAGGGGTTGGGCATCGGTGAAATTCCAGCCGGATCGGCTGGGATTGGCCAGGATCGGCTGGGATCAGCCAATCCGGCCAATCAATTTTGAACTTCAAATTATTAGTCTACATTGACCCAATCTAGCAAGAATCGGGCAAGATTGGCCAGGATCAAGAAGGATCGGGATTGGTTGGGATCGGTCGAGATCGGCCAATCCAGGCTGATCCTACACAATCCTGCCTGATTCGACTGATTTTCTGACTTCCTATGGATCAGCCGATTCGGCCTATCAGATCCATGAGTGGATCGGACTCAGATCTGGCCGATTCAACAGCTGATCCAAGTCTGCCTTCCATGCTTTCAAAGGCTTAGGATTTAGTTAATCAAAGTATTGATCAATTGATGGGACACACATGTAATTTGAATTAGACTCTTTATCCCTCACTCCCTCCCTTCTACCCCATCTCTTTTTCTCTATGGGGACTCACAAGAAAACTCTACTTAGACTATGAATAACAGGGTGCAGAGAAGGAGTTTCAGGGAGGAGGAAAAGAAGAAAGTGGACAAGAAAAGGACACACATGCAGAGAGAGAAAGAGAGAGAGAGATGAGAACAAGGAGAAACCATCTACTGATCTTTCTGGCATCCCCTTGTAATCTCCCCAGGACCACCTTTCTCCTAGTCTTTGAGATTGAGCCAAGATCTGGGCCATTAATCCTTCATATATAAAAATATCAGAAAGAAACTCTCAGACAAAACCAAATATATAATCTACGCCCAGAAATGATTAGTAACAAATCAGGACAATGCTGTAAGAGTGCAGAGGTGATAAATTGTTACTGAAAACGGTTGTACCTGTTTTCCAATCATTTCTACTAGCAAGCAACAACTCATATAAAACAATGTCTTCAAAGATAAATTGTGCAGGAAAAACTAGTTGTTTCGCACTTGGTACATCCTATAGGAAGAGCTGGGGTGGAAAAACAAACTAGCATGAGGGATAGGGACTTGTTTGACCATAAGTTATTCATGATAGGAAAGTTTGTCAAAATTGGAGCAAATTCAGAGATGCTGCGGCGAAAAAATTGCACAAACCAATGCTTTCTGGCAATGTGGGAAGGCAATTGAGAGGCAACACACGTGTTGAAGCTCCACAAGACCAGACCTGAAGACAGCAGCAACATATCAACCGGTTGATAAAGCTTGGATTGGGGAAGAAGAAAGTTGGAAAAAATGGCCAGAAAACAGAGCTTGCTGAGGGGTCTTGTGACAGCCCATGGTGCTGTGTTTTTACCGCACAAAACAGAGCAAGGATGAGGCCCCTAATGTAACCCCTACTGGCTGTTTCTCGAACCAAGACTAAAAGGAGTAAAAGGAGCATATAATAGAACTCTTGCAGGTCTGTTTCTAAGGGCAGGAAAGAAAAGAAAATGCAAGGCCAGTGTTGGATGCGGAAATTTTCTTTTTGGTGGAAAATATAAATTTTGGCCATGGAGGTGTTTTTATATGCGGGGAGTGCCAATCTGTCAAACAAACAGAATTTAAAATCCGTTGGACGCGAAAAAATTTACATGCCCATTTATTGGACGAGTGCGCCAATATTTGGGATATTTCTTCCGCGTTTTTATTTGATCAGGCGATCAGGATTTCGTGTATTGGACCCTTCCCCACCGACCGGAATCGGTGTTAATTTACATCAGATTGAATCCGAATACCTTTGATAATAATGTCAAGATTCATCTTTGGCACAAAGTCCAAAGAGCTTGAAAAATGTAATTTGGATTGCAATTTGGTCTTTCGAGACCATTATACTTGGTCCCGATTATATAATTGGGTCTTCAAAATTATATTCCATCGCAGTTAGACTCCTTGAATTTGCTTTCGCCTGCATTTGATTTGCTTCATAATCATAATCACTCTTTTGAATGTAATCAGACTTTTGGAGTTGACTTGATGTCTATAAAGGACATTTCCGCACAAAGCGGGAGTATTTGTATATCTTTTAACCTTGTCTGGGTTTTGCTACAGCTCTTATCCTTTCTGAATATTTCTGCAATTCCATACCCTTTGTGGGCATTTCTTCAATTTGGCACCATTTCTAGACATCCTTGCCATTTCTTGACATTCTCAGACATTTTCGTCATTTCCTAACTTCCCCGAGCGTTTCTGTCATTTCTTAGCTTTTTCGGGCTTCTTTGCCATTTCTTGACATTTTATGACTTTTCTAGCTTTTCTGTCGCTTCCTGATGACTTTGGCTTTTCTGTCATTCCTCGACTTTTAGTCATAAGCCAAACTCAGGAGAGCGCACGCTACTTCAGGGAAGTGACATGGGTCCCGCTCCACTGAGTCATGCAAATGACATAAAATCGAGTGGCATACTAGGGGCTAACTGGTGACATGGCGACTGGAGACTTGGCCAATGTTGTCTTTTGAAGAAGATTTGGACAATATTGTATTTGAGCCTTTTTCCCGGACTTCTTCATAATTTTTGCCCTTTTGGAGGACTTTTCTATATTTTCTGCCCTTTCAGGGACTTTTTGTAATTTTCCCACTGAACAGGGGCTCTTGTGGAATTTTTCATAAGCATAAACTCCCTCTTTAAAGGGTCTTTCATGAGAGCTGCTTGAAAAGCTTGACAGCATACCCGCTCGAGCTTTGAGTATTTGAAGTACTTGAGTGTCTTCGAATTTACCCCATGACCTTTGTATGGTTTCCACATGGGGATGAATACATATGAATGTGCCTCGAGTAGAGTCTCTGCATAGAGATGCACACATGAACATATAATGAACATATGGTCGTGCCTCGGGCATAATCTTCGCTTGGGCAGAGTCTCCCCATGGAGATACGCACATATGAACATATAAACATTTTATCCCCATAGAGTCCAGCTCGACATGGAGATTTGCACATAAACATTATATGAACATATGATCGCGCCTCGAACAGAATCTCTGCTTGGGCAGAGTCTCCCTATGAAGGCACGCACATATGAACATATAAATTTTTCATCCTCATGGAGTCTAGCTCGACATGGAAGTGAACATATATGATCGTACCTCGGGCAGAGTCTCCGCTTGGATAGAGTCTCCCCATGTTGGTATGCACATATGAACATATGTTCATATCATCCTCATGGCGTCTAGCTCAACATGAGGAGAAGAAATGAACACGTGAGTGTTTAAATATTTTATCTCCATGGAGTCTTACTCAACATGGAAAATATTTAAACACATGAACATATAACATTTTTATCTCCATGGAGTCTCGCTCAACATGGAGATATTAATACGAATAATTTAGATTTCATCCCCCATGGAGTCTCGCTCAACATGGGAGGGGATATACATGGGGGTTTCCCAATCAGAGATGACCTTGGCTTGCCGTGCACGAGCACTTTATGCCGAGCACGAACACTTCACGCCTTTGAGGGTCCCCCCCCAGAAGGAGTCTTCAGCCGACTGGGCAGTAGGGGGACGAATCCCTTTTTTTAAAACTTCGCCCTTTTCTCCGTTGCTCAGAGGGGGTATTTATAGGGGTTTACCCCATTTAAGAGAGGAGGATAGAGATCTACCCGAGAGGGGTCTCTCTGAGTTGAGAGGAGAGACATTTACCTGGAGAGGGGGGGTCTCTCCGGGTAGGGATCTCCCTACTTGGAGAGGGAGGGGGCTGTAATATCTGGTATGTTCGGATCGAGGTTCACCGGGTTTGGAGGCCAATGTATGGCCCATTGGTAACCATGTAGGTCTACATATGTTTTTACAGGTTTATAGTGCAGGTGGGAGGCTGGAGGGCTGGGCATCTCAGCCCAAAACAGGCCTCTGCCGGGTTCACTAAGAACGCGTCTAACACAGACGACGCATCTCTTAGTTGAACGCGTCCACCTTAATCGACGCGATTTGACACCGCCGTTACGTGAGCGCCGCTGCATGCGCGCTGCGTGGCACATGCAGGGACGTCGGGGTTTAAAGACGTCGCCGATGTCGGACGTGTTTCTAAACGTGGCGGGAAGACACGACGCGATTTAAACCCTGTGTGTTTTGAGCTCCAGCCCTTGGCCGAATAGTGCAACTGCACTGTTCAGCTGGGAGAAGCTGGCTGCGGGTTTTTGAAGGAAGATTTGGACGATTGTGGCTATTTTGGAGTCTGTTCGGCGTGATTCCGGCACGAGGAGGTGCTTCGGAGCGCGGGGAACGTCGGGATATTTTTGGATTAGCGTTTCACTTACAAGTAGGGGAACTTTGCCCTGTTTTCTCTTCCATGGAATGTATGGATTAGGGTTTCCAGATTTTGACGTGGGAATCGTGTAAGGAGGGTAGAGATCATGCATAGGGTTTCATTTATGTATATATTTCCCTGCTAAAACAACATGTATGGTCCATGGGTGTGATTTATGGAACAAGGGTTGAGTCTGGGTTCTGTCACCTGAAAGGCGATGGAACCAGACGCCGCGATTCAGCCTTTAAGGCGTCAGGTAAGTCCGTCGCGATTCAGTCTTCTAAAAACGTCCACTGTGTTGGACACGTTTTGAAATGTGGCCACCCGAGCTCTGGTGTTCTGTGGCCAGTCTTCCTGGTTTCTGTCCCACATTGCATGGGCCGTGTTGGCAATGCAATGTAGGGTCTGTATAGGTTGGGTTGGCCTATATCGAGCATGGTTTGGCGGATCGAATCGGATCGGCCCGATTCTCCCGAATCGGGGCGAATCATGGAAAACCCGATTCTCGATTCCATCGATTCGGTCTGATTCGCCTCATATATATAATATTATTATATCATATTAGTAATATATATTATACATTATAAATATCATATATATGATATATTATATATATAATATATATTATACCCATGAGAATCGATCCGATTCGGATCGATTCGGGTCGATTCGGGGGGAATCAAATCGGATCAAGAAAAATCCGATTCGCCTCCCGATTCTGATCTGGCAAACCTTGATATTGAGAATGTTAACAAAAGGTTTTGCATGGAAATGTGTGCTTAGCAAGTCGGGTTGTAACGCCTTCCGAGATTACCTCTCCAGTCGGGTCCCCAGCACCGGGTGCTCGGGGTATGTCCCGGTACAAGAGTACCGTCAAGGTTTGAGTCGTCTTCCTGGACACCCTCACTCCTGAGTTTGAGTTGTACGTCCGGCTAAGGGAAAGACGGCATTGGGCAGCGACACGTGTTTGAGGGTGTGCGGTCGCTTGTAGCGCGCTCTTGGTTGGGGGACGGACACCGGTAGATGTACTGGTCTCCAGCTAGTCCTGTTTCCAGTGCCTCACTTTAGGGTTCTCGGCCGGAGTCCCTAAAGGTGTCAGGCTTGGACCTGCAGCTGTGTAGTCTGCAGGTGTGGTGTTAGTTGTCTCCACAGTTCTTGTCTTGTTGAGGTGGAGCGGCAGCTGGACCTTTCGTCCGTGGCTGCGAGACTGAGAGGTGGACTTGTGTTGTTTGTCCGAGTCTGTGGCTGGTGTCGCGAACCAGTTCTCGTGACTCGTGTACGGCGTGCCCTTCTGTAGCTTGTACACATGTTTGTGATTTGCCGTTTACTTATTTACAACTGTAGCATAATGTATAGGCGTTGTTATATATTAAATGTTTTACAGCTTTGCATATTATATCTGTTGTTTATTGTGTTTATCGGCTTTGGGGGAGTTGCCCTATTGAGCCAGTGACTTGTGAGGCTCACCCATTCTTCTTCCAGGTGAAGGAGAGCAGGAGGGTTCTCGTCCCTCTTCCAGTTCGGGACCGCATCGTAGTGGAGTCGGGCCTACACCACTAGCAGAGTAATGTCTTTACTTGTGGAGCTTTGGGGGTTTGTCTCGGGCTGTTGTACTTGTTTGATGACTTATGTATAGAACTGAATATGTACATTCACGTGAATATATGTGAGAAATTGTATCTTATATGTGTTCAGGCAGTGAGGCTCGTGAAGATTCTTAAGAAAGAGCAAGGTTTGACTCGTCAGTAAGGAGGCGGGGAGTCAGCAGGCAAGCTAAGCGAGGAAGCAGCATCAGCTCTTTCAACAGGAAAGCACGGTTCGGAGCACGCTTCGCTTTCTTAATAGAAAGATTTAAGCTTGGTTCGTAGGACAGCGCTCGTTGGTTCCATTGTGTTTCTTTATATTTTCACAGACACGTGTGATTAATATCCCTTGCGAGACTTCGGCCTAATCGCGGGAGGCGGAGTCGTGTCGAGCACATTATTGGGTTAACGGGCCTGAACGGCAAGGACCGTCACAGGGGCTCCCTACTCGGAGAGCCCCCCTCTCTGGGTAGGGGACCTCCCTACCCGGAAAGGGGGAGGGCCTCCGACCCGGAGAGTTCCCCCTCTCCGGGTAAGGGGTCTTCCTACCCGGAGGCCTCCTTTTTCTTTTATACATATATATATAAATATAAATATATATATATATGTATATATTTAATGGCCCCAATGGCCAATTTCGGGGGCCAACAGCCAGTTGCCTTGGTTGACCTCCCATCAGTGAATGCCAGTGATAAAAATGGAAGAAAAGGAAGATAAATAGACTTGACTCCACTGCCAGTAAGTTTGGAGGGCAATGAAGAAAGAGGCATTTAGAGAGGCAAATATGTGGACCATTGTTGACACCAAAAAAATCTACACCAAAAAAGCCCCAAAATTGGCCAAAGGAGGGCCGTCAGACCTCAGTGGGCCCTCAGACCACTAGCAGAGTAATGTCTTTACTTGTGGAGCCTTGGGGGTTTGTCTCGGGCTGTTGTACTTGTTTGATGACTTATGTATAGAACTGAATATGTACATTCACGTGAATATATGTGAGAAATTGTATCTTATATGTGTTCAGGCAGTGAGGCTCGTGAAGATTCTTAAGAAAGAGCAAGGTTTGACTCGTCAGTAAGGAGGCGGGGAGTCAGCAGGCAAGCTAAGCGAGGAAGCAGCATCAGCTCTTTCAACAGGAAAGCACGGTTCGGAGCACGCTTCGCTTTCTTAATAGAAAGATTTAAGCTTGGTTTGTAGGACAGCGCTCGTTGGTTCCATTGTGTTTCTTTATATTTTCACGGACACGTGTGATTGATATCTCTTGCGAGGCTTCGGCCTGATCGCGGGAGGCGGAGTCGTGTCGAGCACGTTATTGGGTTAACGGGCCTGAACGGCAAGGACCGTCACAGGGGCTCCCTACTCGGAGAGCCCCCCTCTCTGGGTAGGGGACCTCCCTACCCGGAAAGGGGGAGGGCCTCCGACCCGGAGAGTCCCCCCTCTCCGGGTAAGGGGTCTTCCTACCCGGAGGCCTCCTTTTTCTTTTATACATATATATATAATATAAATATATATATATGTATATATTTAATGGCCCCAATGGCCAATTTCGGGGGCCAACAGCCAGTTGCCTTGCTTGACCTCCCATCAGTGAATGCCAGTGATAAAAATGGAAGAAAAGGAAGATAAATAGACTTGACTCCACTGCCAGTAAGTTTTGAGGGCAATGAAGAAAGAGGCATTTAGAGAGGCAAATATGTGGACCATTGTTGACACCAAAAAAGCCCCAAAATTGGCCAAAGGAGGGCCCTCAGACCTCAGTGGGGCTAAAACCCACCGAGGGCACACCTCCCTCGGTGGGGTTGTCCCATGCCCCTCAGTGAGGTTTTTCCCTTTAGGCGGGTAAACCCCACCGAGGGGACCCCACCTTCGGTGGGTTCTCCCCATGGGGTGTCTCAGTGGGGTTTCCCACCTAGGCGGGTAAACCCCACCGAGGGGACACCCCCATCGGTGGGCTTTTCCACCATGGACAAGGACCTCCCTCACCCACCTTTTCTCTCTCTCACACAATAAAAATACAAAAAATTGGCAAAACCTGGCTGATGACCCTTGGGTGGGCAAACCCCACCGAGAGAGCCCCAACGGTGGGGACCCCCCCCCCCCCCCCCCCCCCGTTTGTGGGTATCCCACCAAAAGGTGGGCAAACCCCACCAAGGGAACCCACCCTAGGTGGGGTTTAGCCGCCTGCGGCTATGGGCAATGGCCCTTCCCTCTCCCCCTTCCAATTCCTATAAAAGAAGGGCAAGTTCCAAAGCTTGGAAGGAGGATTGGAGGATCCGGAGGGCGGCTGGGGAGACAGCTAGAAGACTTGGAGGTTTGGCCATCCGGAAGACCCCCTTTGGGGGATTGTTGGTGGTGGCTTCTAAGGCATGAAGACCCAAAGGGTTCTTTGTCTATGTGAAATTAGATAGAAGCCCCCGAGAGTTTGGAGTTTGTGTGTACAAAATTGCAGAAAACCCCCCCGAGGACATAAAATTTGTGTATGTCAAATTACACACACGTCCTGTCCAAGGTTAATCGTGCAGAAACCCCGACATTGAGGAGAATTGCAAATGTGTCCCCAATGTCATGGGAAATTGTTAAAATACCCTCCAAAGGGTGAGAATTGCACAAAGATCCTTTGGAAAGTATGAAGTGACATATGCATTCACAGAAGGATGACAAATTGCAAACAGGCCCCTATTCGAAGGGAAATTGCCAAGAAGTCCCTGTTCAAGAAAAAATACAGAAAGGCCCCTGTTTGGAGAAAAATTACAGAAATACCCCTATGTCAGGAAAATTTGCAGAAATACCCTGATGTCAAGGAAAATTACAGATATGTCCTGCATCAGGAAAATTACAGAACCCCCCTTCCATGGGTGGGACTAGGGCTGTTCATCGGGCCAGTTCAGCTCGGTTTGGGGAAATTTTCCCCAAACTGAGTTGAACCGACCAAATGTTTTAACCGAACCAAACCAAACCGAAAATGGTTCAGTTTGGTTTGGTTCAAACCAAAATTTTAATGTTTATATAGTTTTTATAAATTTATTAAGATTTATATATATATAAACTAAAAATATTCATATTTATATAAATATATAATTAATTTTTTTAAATATATTTATAATATATATAACATATAAAATAAAAATATTTCAGTTTATTTGGTTTGGTTCGATTTCACAATATGTGAAACCGAACCAAGTCGATTATGGTTTGAACCGAACCAAACTGAACCGAATTGCTAGTTCGGTTCAGTTCGGTTCAAACCGAATATTAAACACTCCTAGGTGGGACCCACCTGGAAGCCCGCGGGTGGGCTTCCGATGGGCAGGCCCCATCGGAACCCACCCATCGCGGGTGGGGAGGGCCGATGGGGCAAGCCCCATCGGAACCACCCACAGCGCGGGTGGGTCCCACCGTGCGGTGGGGTTCCAATGGGGGCTGCCCCATCGGAACCCCCAAGGGACCACCATGCGGTGGGTCTCCGATGGGGTTTCCCCATTGGAACCCACCCACTGCAAGTGGGGTCCACAGGGGTCCGATGAGGACATCTTTTTGACCATATTTGGGCACTTTTTCCTATAAATAGTGACACTTGGCCACTCCTTTCACCACGTGGAAGATTCCAAGGGTGAGATTTCTTTTTTCGGTTTGTTGCGCGGAGATCGGGGAGGCATGCCACGCCATTTCCATGTTTTTTGGCCATGGGTATTGAACTGACCCCCATGCATATCTAAAATTTGTGCGCCTCACATGGACGACTTCCTCCGGAATATTCCGGAGCATTAAATGGTTCACACAGCGAGGATTTTAGTCCGATAACGCCGACGAAAATGTTGTTTTCTGCTCTGAATTATTTCAGAGCAACCGTTTTCAGACTTCTGAAATTTGCAGAAACATTCATTTTTTCTGCTGTTTATTTATTTCGAAAATTCTGAATAAACAGGCATTGCCCGAATAAATTTTTCTTTCACCAAAAACTTGTTCTGAAAACTCAAAACAAACATATCTTGGAGTTGCGTAATTTTCCGGACAAGGTTTTGATTGTTATCTCTTGTCTTAACCAAACCACATGATTATTCTGAGAAATAATTCAGAAAATATGTGAAAAATTTCGGGCTCAACAGGAAGGTCAACTATATGCAGCCTTATCGCTGCTTTTGCAAAGAGGCTATATCTAGTTTTGAACCCATGTCCTCCAGATCATACTGAAGCAACCTTACAGTTCAAGGTTCCACCTCAGCTTTAAGAATATTGATTGGAGGGGATCATAGAAACCATTATGTGAATATTATTTAGTGATTTAGTTAAATGTGTAACGTATACCTCTAGTGCAGACAAGTATTGGTCAAGCATTTGCAGATTGCACTCAGGAGATCGGGAGTTTTCTAGATGAAGGAGCAGCCCATAATGTTTCCAACAAGATGCAAGCAGCAATACCCCACTCCTCCGCAGTGTACAATCTGCATTAACAATAAAATAAAATATGTGACAGAATAACTAAAAGAGCGATTTAGATAGAAGGTAGTAGACAAGTCCCGCCTCACCTTGTACAGAAACATAATACTGCTTCAACTCCTGCAGCCACTTCAGTAATTGTTTCAACCCTTTCTCATGTAAAGGCAAACTTTTCCGGCTCCACTGTAACATGATGCGAGTGGTTATCAAAAACCAACTTGTTTTCCTCGAAGATTAAAAAAACATAAGGACTTCAAGAAACAATGGAACTACTTTTGAAAAAGTCATTATCTTAAGAGCCACTTAGACAGCTACACGGAAAAAGCTACTCCCAAATCAATAGTTTCTTTCTGCAAGTTTTCTCATGTGATGCTATTTTGCAAGCCATTAGGGATGATAACACTAGAACCCTTCAAAAATGTAGTGTATAAACTAATTAAGTATGAATACTAAGTATAAATTTCTAGCTTGGAATCAGGGTTTGTCGTGGCGGAGCGCATCGGCCCAATCCGCCCGTATCGGAGCGGATCATGGGCGGGCCGATGCGTGATCCGCAAGGATCCGCCGGCCGGCCGCGTATCAGAAGGATCCGCTTCGATCCGCCCCGATACGCGGATCCGCCACGCTCCGCCCCTTTAGATACGCCGATGCCCTGCGAATCGGGACTGTGCAGTCCCGATTTGCAGGAGTCTCGCCGCCAGCCCCTTTCTCCCCCATTTTTCCCCCTTCTCCCTCAAGGAAACCCCAGATCTACACTTGTTGACACGGGGGAGAAATTTTCCTTTCGAAAATATCGCGGTGGATTGCGTTCATTCGTTTTATTTGGCGTATGTATTTATTGTTTTATATTTTGATATTTGTGGGGGCGTGCCAGCCTGTCTAACAGACAGAAAAAGAGTCCGCGCGATGCGGAAGAAGAATTTTGGTGTCCGGGGAAAGGACAAGTTTGGTGTCCGTGGAACGGACGGGTATGGTGTCCGTGGAACGGACGGGTATGGTGTCCGAAAAAAGGACGGGTGTGTCCGCGAACGGACGGGTGCGCCGTTTTTTATCTGAACTTCTTGAGTCCCATGTCTATTCTCATCAGGTGATTAGGGTAGCATGTGCTGGACCTCTGTCTCCATCGATCGGAATCGATGTTACATTTACATCGAGTTAGGACACTTGGTATTATTTGATACCGGTCTAAACCCGAATACCATTTCATAGTAAAAGGACGAGAAAAATATGCATGCTTTTTCTTGAAAACCCTGATTATGACATGTTTTTCCTTTCTTTTAGTTGTTTTGGAATGTTTTTGTTTTGGATGTTTTATTTTTGAAATGACTGTCTTTTTGGGAGTCCAAAGTTTGATTTCTTTTGAAAAGGGGAGCGGGTATATACCCGAGGACCGATTTGAGGTCTTTTTTTTTTCTCCTTTTTACAAAAGGTTGGTTATGGATTTATATTTGGGAAAATATGGGGATTATTATTGTGAATGGGTGTATACCCGAAGATTTTGATTCTGAACTTGGGGGTGTTATAACCCAGAACAACACTTCCGTATTAGAAGGATGATTGTGCGAATTTTTATATGAGGTTCTTTTGCAATGCCATTTCTGAGCAGAGTCCGAGTTTGAGGTAGAGTTTCTTTTCTCCTCATTTCGTACTTGTGCGGGTCCAATTCCGGAGATCATATGGATGTATCTCCACGGAAGTTCTTGTCATATTGTGATTTTTGTCCGAAGTCCATTTCCACGGGTATATTTCTCGTGGAGGTGCATATGTGCTCCCATTTAGGGTATCTGAGCACGGTTCCTGTCTTATTTCCCTTTTTCTTTGGATGTGTGTATATTATCACAATCCCCTTTTTTATTTTTTTTTTGAATATGTGAATGTGTCTTGGTGAATCCCCACTTAGGCAAGGTGTCCTTGTAGAGATATTTTCATATTGGCATATGTTTATATCCATGTATTCTCGGGAGAAACTTTACCCGGAGGGACTTTGCCTTAAAGAGATATATGTGTATAAACACAAATTTGCACTTTGTAAATATATTCTCAAACGGTATCTCCACTTGAGCAGAGTGTCCGATAAGAAGGAGCCCCCGTATGAACGGAGTCCTTTTTTGAGAAACATATACAAACGGGGCATATTTGTGATTATATAGATATATTCTCGAGCAGAGTCTCTATTTGGGCAGAGATTCCACTAAGAAATACATTTATATAAACATGGAGTTTGTGATTATACGGATATGAATTTAGAGGGAACTTTGTCCGGGCAAGATTCCTCCTAAGAGACATATACGTATAGGCACAAATTTGTGATTTTATGGATATGTTCTTAGGGGAGTCTCCATTTGGGCAGAGTTTCCTCTAAGAAACATATACATAAGAACATAAATTTGTGAATATACGAATATGTTCTCGGACAGAACCTCCGCTTGGGCAGAGTTTCCTCTAAGAAACATATACATATAACACGAGTTTGTATTTACATGGATATGTCCCCTGAGAGAGATTTTTGCCCGGGTGAGATTCTCCCTAAGGAACATATTTGTATAATTACAAATTTGTGATCTTTATATATGTGTTCACGGACGGAACCTCCGCTTGGGCAAAGTTTCGTCTTAAGAAACATATATATAAGAACACAAATTTGCGAATATACGAATATGTCCTTGGGAAGAACCTCCGCTTGGGCAGAGTCTCCTCAAGAAAACATATACATATAAGCACAAAATCCACCATCCCAGAGACTCGCTCGATGGGCGGGGAGAATATGGGTATTTAAATGCCATGTGTCCATAGAGACTCACTCGATATGGACGGCATTTAAACCCCGGGAATATCACCCCACAGAGACTTGCTCGATGTGGGGGATGGAGATTAAGAAGGAATGCTGATGACGATTACGCCGACCGCTCTCCTTTCCGCGCCTGGCCTATTGGGCTAAAGAAGGGGATTTGTACCTTCACACACCGGACGGGAGGGATTTGAGAATGAGAGGGGGAATGAGCAAATGCTTTTTTTTCTATTTTTCTGGGACTTTTCCAACAGGGCTTCGCCGGAGCAAGTTGAAGACCCCCCTTTCCTTTGGAATAGGGGGGGGGGGTATTTATAGGGGTTTCGGCCCCTTACATGCGTGGGAGAGGGAAGAGAGAGAGTGCCCCAACCGATGGTAATCTCATGATGAGGTCACCATCGGTTAGGGGAGAGTCCCCCTTAACCGATGGTGACCTCATGTTGAGGTCACCATCGGTTAGGGGAGACCCCCCTTAACCGATGGTGACCTCATTGTGAGGTCACCATCGGTTAGGGGGTCCTAACCGATGGAAAGAGAGGGGAGAGAGGGGAGGATTTTGTCTATAAATACCCCCCCTACACCCTCATTTCCAGGACTTGTTGGAGCCCAGAGGTGCTGCTGAAGTCCTGCTTGTTTTTTGGAGTTTCGCCCGACTTCTCGGAGTTTTGCCCGATCGGAGGGTGCCTTTGCAAGCCTCGGAGTTCTTCCTCGAGCTTGTTCTTTGTGCTTGTTCTTTGTATCCGGTCTATAGACCTTGTGCTGCCGGAGGTGCTGCTGGAGTCCGGCTCCGTTTCCTTGGCGCTTCGCCCCAACTTCTCGGAGTTCTGCCCGATCAGAGGGTGCCTTTGCAAGCCTCGGATGTAACGTCGCGTGCTTTTCGGATCCATGCGGATCATGTGCATTGTGGTTGTGGCGGCCGTTGTGAGGCCAGTGTGAGTTGGGTGTGTGGAATGCATGGTGTGATTGCGTGGCTTGAGCAGGTGAAGAGCAGGGTAGGTCCTGAATTGGAATAGGACCTGCTGCTGTTCTGTCTGAGTTGGCGGCCAAGGGGTGGTCGTTGACTGTTGGCGTCCAGGTTCATTGACGTTTACATCATGAACTTGGCGGCAGTAGTTGTGGACGTTTAGTCTGGCGGTGCATGTGGGCGACAAGGGGGTTGACGCCAACCTGTCAGTTCAGCAGGTTATATGTTCACCCGAGGGCAGCTCTCTCAGCTCACCCTCTCTCCCTCTTGCCCCAGCTTGCTGCCCCCGAGTCTTTGAAGGTTCTAACAGGTATCGAGGAGTGGCTGGTCGATCGTGGGACGCGCGGCGTCGCCGAATTACGCGAGGAAACGTCGCGGCGTGGTGCAATTCGCGTGGGAGCTCGCGGAGGGCTCGGCGTAAACCGAGGGGTTGCGGGAGATTCTAACGCGTTCTGAGGTAGGGGACGAACCCTGGTAGCTCCGTAGAAACATTAAAACACATCATAACTACTTGAACCAGCATGATAATCCATGTTTGGATAGAGTTGCACCATATGGGATAATGGGTGGTTTGAGTAGTTTATTGTTCGAATCATGTTTAAACGGGTTGCATTGGGTTCTGTCATGCTAGAGGGTATGCATTTGCATGTTTTCCAGTAATTAGAACAAGTAGAAAACTCGCAGGACCGGATTAGGGTTTCTGCAGGGTTTAAGGCCGGGGAACTTGGCGTCAACATCGTGTGCCGCCAAGATCTTCAGCCAGGAGGTTGACGACCAGAGACCTTGTCGTCTACTTCCTGTAAGCGGCAATCGATGTGGCCGCCTACCCCTATATGAACAGAAATGGCTATTTATGGTGTTTTATCGTTAATGCGTGGTGTTAACGTATGAGGTGCACTGAGTGCACTTGGTTTCGTGTTTAGCATACAAGATATGCTGTTAAGTGTTTACTTCGGTGACTGCGCGTTGTGTACGCGAGTCAGTTGGGTTCACATATAGTGGACCAGTGGTTACTTGTGGTTTGCGTGAGGTTTCACGTGGTTTGTGTGTGACGTGCACGTGGTTTTGTGTACATGACGAGTAGTACGACGCCTACCGTGGTTACCTCTCCAGTTGGGTGCCCCAGGTTCTTTGTGAGCCAGGCTGTTAGCTCGGGGCCTTGTCCCGGTACTTGTGTTGTACCGTTGAGGTATGTGTCGTCTGACCTGGACACCCTCACTCTTGTGTTAGAGTTGTACGTCCGGCTGAGAGAAAGACGACAGTGGGACAGTGACAGTTGTGGTTGTTTTTAGTCACTTGTAGCGCGCTCGTAGTTGGGGGTACGGACACCAGTAGACGTACTGGACCCCAGCTAGTCCTTTTCCAGTGCCTCACTCTAGCGAGTCCAGGCCAGGGTCTCTGGAGGTGCCAGGCATGGGCCTGTGACCGTGTGGTCTGCAGGTTGTGGTGTTTTAGTTGGTCTCCACAGTTGTTTGACCTTTTTACGTGGAGCGGCAGCTGGACCTTTCGTCCGTGGCTGCGAGACTGAGAGGTGGACCTGTGTTAGTTGTCCGAGTCAGTTTCTGGTGTCGCGAACCAGTTTACGTGGCTCGTGTTGGCTGTCTCTACTTTGGCTTGTACACCTGTTTGGGTTTGCCGTTTAGTTACTACAGTTGTTTCTCGTAGTCGGCAGACAGTGAGTAGTTTTACAGCTTTACTTACCTGCTTAGCTGTTTTATATGTTGTTGGTACTGTTTACTGTTTTGTACCTGTGGTTTGTGGTTTGTTCGGCTTTGGGGGAGTTCCCTACTGAGCCAGTGACTAGAGAGGCTCACCCCTACCCCCACAGGTGAGAGCGAGGAGGACGTTTCCCGTCCGACGTCCAGTTCTGGGCCGCGTCGTAGCGGAGCAGGGTCAGTACCTCCAGCGGAGTAGTACTTCAGCAGTGTAGCCTTGTAGCTTTATAGTTTTATAGTTGTTTACTTTCTTTTGTTGTACCTCGGGGTATGCCCCAGGCTTTTGTACACCTTTACAGTTTTAATGGAATATGGCTATGTAAATTGTGAAAAATTATATATGAAATGTGGTGTGTTCCTTTATGTTTACATGGACTGTGGTTTGGTTTCCCTTGCGAGGCTTCGGCCCGTTCGCGGGAGGCGGACTCGGATCAAGTGCGTTATTAGTTTAACGGGCTTGGCCGAGGCGTTCCGCCACATCGGAGTTCTTCCTCGAGCTTGTTCTTTGTACTTGTCCTTCGTACTCGGTCTATAGACCTTGTGCTGCCGGATTTTCTCCGTGCTTCGTACTTTGAACGGAGACATGTTCTCCTTGTACTTTCATTTTACCGGGACTCCGGGCACCATTTTAAGGGCCGGAACTCCCCTGCTGAATTTTGGGGAAGGATCCCGCTAATAAGTTTGTAGCTTAAATAACCTTGGGGTCATTTTAAATCACAACTTTTTGGCCTCTGAGCAGGCTGCTGATAATGTATTGTAACCAGGCCTGCTGATAACCAACATTTAATTTTCGTGGCCCAACGGCCCCTTTCATCATGTCCATGACTTGAACCGTCATCCGCCAAAATAGGCTTCAACTAGGCTAGTCGCCGGACCATCATCTGATGGATTTTGTAATTTCCGCTGAAATAAACGTGTCACACTTTTGCCGTTCAACAACACTCTAGGAGACCCAAGGAGGCTTCCTACGTGGATTGGAAGGTGCTTGGACGTGTTCTTGGGCTTCTCTCATCCCTCTCTTCATCCTTTTGACTGTTTTGAAGGTAACCCTCCATGTATCTTCAATTTTTTTCTGTTTTATGTTGATGGATGGGAAGTATACTCTTGGGAGATGATGTTGCAAGTGATTAGTGTTCACTTGCAACCATTTCTCCCTTGAATCTTCCATTTTTTCACATAGATTTGCCCATTTTCTTCTAATTTCGAATTTCTGAAAATATTTTTAAAAAATCAAAATAATTCAAACATGATATTGCAAGTGTTTAATGTTCACTTTCCACCATTTCTCCTTTGAATCTACATTTCTTACACATAGATTTGGCCATGTTCTTCCATTTTTTATTTTCTGAAATTATTTTAAAAAACAGAAATTACAATGATATTATTTTTTAAAAAAATCAAAATTTAGAACCATGATGTTGACAAGTGTTTAGTGTTCACTTGCAACCATTTCTCCCTTGAATGTTCAATTTTTCCACATAGATTTGCCCATTTTCTTTTAATTTTGAATTTTTGAATTTTTTTTTTAAAAATCAGAAATAATTCAAACATGATGTTGCAAGTGTTTAATGTTTACTTTCCACCATTTCTCCTTTGAATCTATATTTCTTACACATAGATTTGGCCATGTTCATCTATGTGTAATTTTCTGAAATTATTTATAAAAAAAACAAAAAATGTTTTTTTAGATGAAATTTAATGATTAATTATTTTATGTAGATGGCACCGAAGAAAGCTGCTAGTGAGGACATTGGGTGGCAGCACGGGACTGTAATGGGCAACAGGCACAATTACAAGTGCAACTACTGCGGCCATACGGGGCAAGGAGGGGGCGTCTCCCGCCTCAAGAAGCACCTTGCAGGTGGGCGGCTTGCAGGGTACCATGATGTCCAGGTTGTAAATCGGTGCCTGCTGAAGTGAAGCGGCTCATGATTGAACACTTGAAGGGTGTTCGTGCCGAGTCGCAAAGAAAGAAGGCGGACAGGGAGATGCAGGAGAGGATCATCTCGGGAAGGCAACGAGATGAAGATGACGATGAGGAACCTGATGTGCCTGATGTCCCTGAGCAGATAGGGAGCTTTGAGGTTGGGAGTGGTAGTGGTGGCAGTGGTAGTAGAGTTGGGGGTGAGACGCAGTCCCGTCGGTACTCCAATGTGGGTGATTACTTCACTCATATTCCAACCGACGTACCAAACCCAGACCAACACCAAGGGCAAAGGAAGATCCACAGGTGTAACCTTAGAAGAGGTGGATCCGCATTTATATTCTCGGGAGCATGGAAAACAAACCAGAATTGATGATGCATACAACCAGCAAGGGCCTAGATATAAACTGGGCCGTGCAGTGGCAAAATGGTGCATCATTCGGGCATTTCATTCAATGCAGCTAACAGCCCGTATTACAAAACTATGATCCAGGAGGTACAACGACAAGGGCTTCATGTGCAACCACCATCATCAAGAGACTTGGCAGGGAGATATCTAGATGAAGAAGTGCAGGAGATAAAGTCATATATCCAAGGCTTCAAAAAAAAGTGGGAGAAATATGGCTGCACATTGATGTGTGATGGTTGGTCAGGTACGACCAAGAGTAGTCTTATCAACTTCCTTGTGTATTGTGATAGACAGGTGTTCTACCACAAATCTGTTGATGCATCCGATAGAGTGCACAATTCTGAATATATTCTAAGTTTGATGCGGGAGGTTGTGGATGAGATAGGAGAGCAATATATTGTGCAAGTGGTGACCGATAATGGCTCTGCATACAAGAAGGCAGGTGAGGAGTTGATGCTTCTTTATCCTCATCTTTACTGGACTCCTTGTGCAGCACACTGTGTAGATTTGATGTTGAAAGAGATTGGCACATTGCGACCTGTCAGGACGGTGGTGGAGGCTGGGCAGAAAATCACAAGGTACATTTATAATCATCATGTTGTGTTGGCGTGGATGAGAGAGTCCACAGGTGGAGAGTTGTTGAGGCCGGCTATCACCCGTTTTGCAACTAATTTCATTGCCTTACAAAGTCTCCTAAAGCACAAAGATGGTCTAAAACGCATGTTTAGGACAGACAGATGGATGCAGAGCACTTTCGCAGGGACTACTGATGGTAAAGATGTTGAAGGGATAGTCTGCAACGCTAATTTCTGGGACCGAGTATTCAAGCTGGTGCAAATCATTGAACCTCTTTATGAGGTTTTGAGGGTGGTTGATGGGGATAGGAGACCAAGCATAGGGTTGGTTTATGCAAAAATTGAAGCTGCAAAGAAAAAGATCCACGACGTGTCCCCTCGTTATGCACACTTGGTCTTAGACGTTGTTGAGGATCGGTGGGACCGACAAATGAGTCGGGATCTACATATGGCGGGTGAGAAAATTTTACTTCAACTTGGTTTATAACTTTCATTTTTAGTACAATCAAACTAATTCATTTTATACCCTCATTGCAGCTTACTATCTCCATCCTGCGTACCATTATGCGTTCGAGCTATCGTACGAGGATCACTTGATTGCCGCCTTTACACGGGTTGTTGAAAGACTGTCAAGGAGTCCATTGGATGCAGCAGATGCTATTGATCAGGCGAGCATTAATCTGCCTACATTATGTTTATGTCAATTATTCACAAAAAGTTTTATCTAATGGACTTCATTGCGGCAGATGAAGAGCTTTCGAGAAGGGGTTGGGAGTTTTGCGGAGCCATCCGCTGTTGCTGGTCGGGACCGCATTGATGGCGGTAATGTGCTTTCCCTTACATAATTAGATATTAGTAAACTCAACCATTGACTAATCGAGGAAAACTATTTTTTTTTACAGCTGATTGGTGGTTCAACTTTGGGCACTCGACACCCATATTAAGGAAAATTGCAGTGAAGATCCTGTCGCAGACCTCCTCCTCCAGTGGGTGTGAGAGAAACTGGAGCACCTTTGCATTGATACACACCAAAGTCCGGAACAGGTTGTCACATAGGCGGTTGGACAATTTGGTGTATGTGCATTACAATATGAGGTTGAGGGTGAAGCATTTAACAGATGATCCAAAGAGGGGGGAGGTGGAGTATGATCCAGTTGACATTGGTTCTTACGAGATGATGAAGACCCAATGGTTGCATGGGTTGCACGAGCGACCACAGAGCGGGGAGAGTACGAGTTAGATGAGGAGGCAGATGATCCAGAAGATCCACCTCGTCCAAACACATTTTTAGCTAGAGCTGTCGAAGCTGCAGAAGAGGAGGAGGGAGGTGATGGAGATGTGGGAGGAGGGAGACAACCACATTCTTGTCAATTTCGGGCGATGCAGAAGAGGAGGTAGATCTTCTTGGCGACTTATCAATAAGTGCAGGAGGTGAGACAGTAGTTATAATTTGTTAAACATGTTCATTCATTGTTTTGTCATTGTCTGTTGCATAATTTGTGATGTTGGGGACTATTGCAGGTGGTGCAATTGCTGATGATGATGCAGAGTTTGAAAGATTGATGAATTTAGGCCCTTCAGCCCACTCACAGTTTATGAGAGAAGCACGTGCAATTGCTTCCGCACAACCAAGAAGGAAGGGGTCGCATACGGAAGCTGCTGCTCCATCCCATATTAAGGAAAATTGCAGTGAAGATCCTGTCGCAGACCTCCTCCTCCAGTGGGTGTGAGAGAAACTGGAGCACCTTTGCATTGATACACACCAAAGTCCGGAACAGGTTGTCACATAAGCAGTTGGACATTTGGTGTATGTGCATTACAATATGAGGTTGAGGGTGAAGCATTTAACATGATCCAAAGGGGGGAGGTGGAGTATGATCCAGTTGACATTGGGTTCTTACGAGATGATGAAGACCCAATGGTTGCATGGGTTGCACGAGCGACCACAGAGCGGGGAGAGTACGAGTTGATGAGGAGGCAGATGATCCAGAAGATCCCCTCGTCCAAACACATTTTTAGCTAGAGCTGTCGAAGCTGCAGAAGAGGAGGAGGGAGGTGATGGAGATGAGGGAGGAGGGAGACAACCACATTCTTGTCAATTTCGGGGCGATGCAGAAGAGGAGGTAGATCTTCTTGGCGACTTATCAATAAGTGCAGGAGGTGAGACAGTAGTTATAATTTGTTAAACATGTTCATTCATTGTTTTGTCATTGTCTGTTGCATAATTTGTGATGTTGGGGACTATTGCAGGTGGTGCAATGCTGATGATGATGCAGAGTTTGAAAGATTGATGAATTAGGCCTTTCAGCCCACTCACAGTTTATGAGAGAAGCACGTGCAATTGCTTCCGCACAACCAAGAAGGAAGGGGTCGCATACGGAAGCTCCTGCTCCATCCCAACCAACGAAAGGAAAGGGGGTGGCGACATCCCAACCAACGAAGGAAAGGAGAAGGACATAGGTCAAGCAGGTAGCCAGCCAAGGCATTGTCATTAGAGAGCCAACCGCCCCAGCACAAAAGAAGAAGAGTTGGTTATCCTGGGGATCCAAGGCAAAGAAAAAATGGCAGCCCCTATTTAGATCCACTGATATTGCAGATTTAGAAACATTGGATCCAAATGCAGAAGAACACCTCCCGAGGAATCGCCACGATTACCCAGCAGCCGCTCCGACTCCATGACAACTGGTTCACCGGTGGGTCTGTAGGGGAGGTGATGGAGATGGGGGGGGGGGCGGGGGTGGTGGGATAGAATTCACAGCGGAGCAGCATTATGGTGGCCATTGCACCCAAGATACCGATCATGATGGCCCAGTGCAGTACAATAGAAGGCGGAAGTTTAAGGAAGGTGGTCGTGCAGAAGGTTCAACAGTGGATAGTGATAGCTATAACACTATGATATCTGATTTTGAGAGAATGAGCACACATGAGTCTATGGGAACCTATGGCTATGAGGGACATAGTTATCAGCCAGAGTCCGACACAGGCTACTCCAGTGGCTATAGTGGCTACGCCACCACAGGCTACCCTGCACATATTTTGATCCACCTCCGTTTATTCATGTTCATGTTCCTGTTCCTGTTCAGCAGATTGTTGCTTTTGCAGAGGATGTGCAAATGGCGAGTTGAGGATAGTCCGTCCTGGATGCGAGGTGTGGGACCACTTTGTGAGGGAGTTTCGGAGAAGATACAACACCATGATGACTTGGGATGAGTTCCGTTCATTTGTGTCTCGAACCAAAAGTTATCATCTTATTGGGGAGCTGCCCTCAGAGTCGGATGAGTCTGTCCAGCCCCAGTGGGGTACATATGATCCATATCAGCAGGGATATTGGGGATACTAGACTCATTGTACTTTGTATTTGGATTTGAATTTCAGGTTTGTACTTTTTAGTTGATATGAGTCTCATTGTATTTTTCAATTGGAATTGAGTTTCATGTTTCACGTTTCATATTTATACTTTGAAGTTTGTACTCAATTTCCAATACAATTGAATGAAAATGGATGTTTGTGTAGTATTACATGGCATAAATATCATCAGTTATACATGATGTTCTTCACAAGAGGTTGTAAACATAGAATTAGCCAAAGAAACATCAAAACCATGCGAACTGGGGCAGAACCAACACTGCCCAGCAGGTCCAGGCGAATCGACCCGATTCGCCACGATTCAGGGCGAATCGGATCGCATCAGGGCGAATCCGATTCGCCCCGAATCAGCGCACCAGCAAACCATGCTTGGAATATAGAATCAGCCAATCTAGCTCAGAATTATCTGTTCGTGCCAGAATGGCCAAGTGACAATCCAATTCTAGGCATGGAAAAAAGGATCAGATTGGCCCAGGCCGCCAATCCCGATCCGGATTGGATCAGCCAATCCGCCGAAAGTCTAACCATATTAAAAAATGATTTTTTGAAAAAAATGGGAAATCAGAAGAAAAAAAATCAGGAAAACAGGTTACAAATATAATTTATGATATATGTAATTTACTCATAAATTTACTCATGAATATATTATATAATATATACAAAATATATGCAATCATAGACCATGGTTTGTCATGGCGGGGCGAATCGGCCGATTCCCCGAATCGGAGCGGATCAAGGGAAACCCGATCCCTGATTCGCCTGATTCGCCCGATTCCCTTTATATTAATATAAATATATATATAATATTATATCATATATGTAATACCTATAATATATTGCAATTATATATATCATATTATATATTATATATAATATACCCATGCGAATCGGTCCGATTCGGACCGATTCGGGGGGAATCGGAGCGAATCAGGAGCAACCCGATTCGCCTTCCGATTCCGACTCGGCAAACCATGTCATAGACTATATACATATCATATTAATGTATAAACATAAATTTTATTGAAAGTGGGTAGAACCACAAATATATTAATAGAGAAGGAAAATGTACATGTATAGGAGTCCCAAAAAGAGCCCCAAAAAGATCAGCCCCCAACACCCCTATACAAACCAAGGTTTGTTGGAGCGCCGATTCGGGGCGAATCGGGTTCGACCTGATTCGGCCCGAATCTGGCCGATTCGGGTGGATCCGGCCAGGCACCCATGGTTCTGCCCCAAGTGTGGCCAGATTCCGGTTTGATGTTTTTTTGGCTGATTCTCTATTTATAGCCTCCTGTGAAGATTTTCATATATAACTGATGATATTTATGCCATGTAATGCTACACAAACATCCATTTTCAATCAATTTTATTAGAAATTGAGTACAAAGTGCAAACATGAAACTCAATTCTAAATAGAAAATACAATGAGACTCATACAGACATCAAACTCAAATCCAAAATACAATGAGTCTAGTACCCCCAATATCCCTGTTGATATGGATCATATGTACCCCCACTGGCCACTGGTTTGTTCTCTGATCCGCCTAAGAGGTTGTTCAGGCACATGCTCTGCATAAATTTCTGGCTCATCATCATCGTCTTCATCTCGCTACCTTCCTGAGATGATCCTCTCAGGCATCTCCCTGTCCGCCCTCTTTCTTACAGTCTCGGCCCGAACACTCTTTAAGTGTTCAACCATGAGCCGCTTCACTTCAATAGGCATCGACTTGCAACCTTGCACATCATGGTACCCTGCTAGCCGCCCACCTGTCACTGCTTCTTTAGGCGAGAGACGACACCTCCTCGTCTCGTATGGCTGCAGTAGTTGCACTTGTAATTGTGCCTACTGCCCAATGCGGTCCCATTCTGCCACCCAATGTCCTCACTATTGCCCTTCTTCGGTGCCATCTACGTAAAACAAATAGTCATTACATTTCAGACAAAAAAAAAATTTATGTTGGTTTCACATACAAACAATTTCTAACAACACGTTAGACGTTGTAAATTGCATTGGTATGAAATGCACATAGGTTGCAATTTTTTAAAAAAAAATAATAATTTCAAATTTTCAAATTTTGAATAAAATGACCAAATCCATGTGAAAATTTTATAGATTCAAAGGAGAAATGGTTGCAAGTGAACACTAATCAAAATATGAAACATACATGGTGGGTTACCTTCAAAACAGTTAATGGGTGAAGAGAGGGATGAAAACAGCCCAAGAAAGCCTCCAACCACCTTCAAATCCACGTAGGAAGCCTCCTTAGGTCTTGGAGTGTAGATCTAGAGTTCCTTGAGGGAAAAGGGGGGAAAATGGGAGGAACAAGAGTTTCCGACGTGAAACCCTGCAATCGGGTGTCGGTCGACCCTTAAGGGTGTCGACTATATCGGATCATGGCGGATCTGGAGGATCGAATCGGGTCGAATCGAATCGAACTGATCTGTTAGATTCGGCGGCCGTGGCCGGCTCGGGCGAATTAGGCGAATCATGAATCGGGCTTGCCCTGATTTGATCCGATTCAGCCGAATCGAGCCGATTCGATCCGCCTTGCAAAACCTTGATACAAACCAAGAGCACACAGGAGGACAATATAAGCAAAGTACAAGTATGCACCCTCACATGGCAAAAAACCAAAAGGAAAGTATCTCTAACGTCCCAAAGAAAGAAAAATGGAGGAGTTATACTCCCCCATTGTACAAAGATGACCAAGCCCAAAACACCACCCTCTCACAAATGAATGAAAAAGTCCTATCTTCCGAACGCGTCTCCCTCTTAAAGATTATTCTATTTCTTTCATTCCAAATAGCCCAAAGAGTGAAATGAAAGACTAGCCACCAGAGAATCGAATCACCCTTTAGCATCCATTTCCTGTTCAACTAGAGGAGCTGATGAACCCCCTCAAAATGGCCCAATAACTGTTGGAAGATCTGGCTAATCCTCACCCATATATCTTGAGCAAAAGGGCAAGGAATAAATAGATGGTCCATATCCTCTTCTACGCATAGGCAGCAGCCTGTGGAAATGGCTGAAATGAACAACGCTAGTCTATCACACGTCGGAAGTTGGCCATGAGAGATCCTCTAAATTAGAGCTTAACCTTAAGATGACTCTTGGTACTCCAGACATAGGGACCAATAGAGTGACAAAAACCTCCCTCTGAGATAACGAAGTGGACCAATCTAATTGAGAAACGACCTTTTGAGTCCTACCTCCACCTCCAACTATCTTCAACAGAGGCATCCACACTAACCTGTAGTAGAGATAGAAGAAGAAGTTGAAGCTGGTCCATCTCCACAAGAGTGAGGTGCCTTCTGAAGATTGGAGTCAAATGCCCCACGTCAACTGCGCATAAAAAGACTAGTCCACCGAAGCTTTCGATGCCCCTACAATAGCATATAGCCCAGGAAACTCAGGAAGGGTGAAATCTCCACACCACCTATCATGCCAAAAGGAGCATCTCTAACCATTCCCCAAGCTACAATGAACACTGACTCTAATGACATTAACGCACTGAAGAATGTTTCTCCAAATAGGGGAAATACCGAAATAGTGTACATATGAGACGGGTAAAGATCCCACACCCTAGCCGAAGTGTAGTACTTCTGTGTAATTAGTTGTACCCAAAGACCACCATCTTCAGTCTCTAACCACCAAAGTCATTTGCATAAAAGCGGCAAGTTGAAATCTCTAATATTTCTAATATCCACACCACCAGCCTCCTTGCTTCTATTCACATTGCCAGCTTCTATTCACATTGCCCCAAGAAATGTCATGCCAACCCCTTCCATTATCTCCACTACCATGCCAAAAGAATCAAATTTGCCCATTTTCTTCCAATTTTGAATTTCTGAAATTATTAAAAAAAATAAAAAATTCAAACATGAAGTTGCAAGTGTTTAGTGTTCACTTGCTACCATTTCTTCCTTGAATCTACATTTTTTACACACAGATTTGGCCATATTCTTCCATTTTTAATTTTCTGAAATTATTTATAAAAAAAATTTAATCAATATTTATTTTACGTAGATGGCACCGAAGAAAGCCACTAGTGAGGACATTGGGTGGCAGCATGGAACTGCATTGGGCAGTAGGCACAATTACAAGTGCAACTACTGCGGCCATACGGGACAAGGAGGTAGCGTCTCTCGCCTAAAGAAGCACCTTACAGGTGGGCGGCTTGCAGGGTACCATGATGTGCAAGGTTGCAAATCAGTGCCTGCTGAAGTGAAGCAGCTCATGATTGAACACTTGAAGGGTGTTCGGGCCGAGACGCAAAGAAAGAGGGCGGACAAGGACATGCAGGAGAGGATCATCTCAGGAAGGCAGCGAGATGAAGACGACAATGATGAGCTAGAAATTCATGCAGAGTATGTGCCTGATGTTCCCGAGCAGAGATGGAGTTTTGAGGTTGGCAGTGGTAGTGGAGGCAGTGGGTCCAGAGTTGGGGGCGAGGCGCAGTCCCGTCGGTTTTCCAATGTGGGTGATTACTTCACTCATATGGCGGGTGACATCCCAATCCCAGAACAACATGAAAGGCAAAAGATGAGATCCACAGGTGTAACCTTAGAAGAGGTGGATCCTAACATATATTCTCGGGAGCATGGAAAGCAAACGAGAATTGATGATGCATTCAACCAACAAGGGCCTAGATATAAATTGGGTCGTGCAGTGGCTAAATGGTGGCATCATTCGGGCATTTCATTTAATGCAACTAATAGCCCATATTACAAAACCATGATCCAGGAGGTACAACGACATGGGCTTCATGTGCAACCACCCTCATCAAGAGATTTGGCAGGGAGATACCTAGATGAAGAAGTGCATGAGATCAAGTCATATATTCAAAGCTTCAAAAAAAAGTGGAGAAATATGGTTGCACATTGATGTGTGATGGTTGGTCAGGTACCACCAAGAGTAGCCTTATCAACTTTCTTGTGTATTGTGATAGACATGTGTTCTACCACAAATCTGTTGATGCATCCGATAGAGTGCACAATGCTGAATATTTTGAGTTTGATGCGGAGGTGTGAATGAGATAAGAGAGCAATATATTGTACAGGTGGTGACCGATAATGGCTCTGCATACAAGAAGGCAGGGGAGGAGTTGATGCTTCTTTATCCCCATCTTTACTGGACTCCTTGTGCAGCACACTGTGTAGAATTGATGTTGAAAGAGATTGACACATTGCAACCTGTCAGGACGGTGGTGGAGGCTGGGCAGAAAATCACAAGGTACATTTATAATCATCATGTTGTGTTGGCGTGGATGAGAGAGTCCACAGGTGGAGAGTTGTTGAGGCCGGCTATCACCCGCTTTGCAACTAATTTCATTGCCTTACAAAGTCTCCTAAAGCACAAAGATGGTCTAAAACACATGTTTAGAACAGACAGATGGATGCAGAGCACTTTTGCAGGAACTGCTGATGGTAAAGAGGTTGAAGGGATCGTTTGCAGCGCTAATTTCTGGACCGAGTATTCAAGCTGGTGCAAATCAAGGTTTGGCGCATCCCCGATTCGGACCGGATCGGGTTTTTCCTGATCCGATGCGATTCGGGCGGATCGAACCGATTCGGTTCGATCCGCTTGCATTCGGCCAGAACTCTTATTGAAGGGATCCGAGCGCATCGGAGCGAGCCGCGCATCGGATCCTCCCTGATCCGATGCGATTCGGGGGGATCGGCCCGGCTCGATCTGGCGCGCCAAACCATGGTGCAAATCATTGAACCTCTTTATGAGGTTTTGAGGGTGGTTGATGGGGATAGGAGACCAACCATAGGGTTGGTTTATGCAAAAATTGAAGCTGCAAAGAAGAAGATCTGTGACGTGTCCCCTCATTATGCACACTTGGTCTTGGACGTTGTTGAGGATCGGTGGGACCGACAAATGAGTCGAGATCTACATATGGAGGGTGAGAAAATTTTACTTCAAGTTGGTTTTCATTTTAGTACAATCATGATAATTTATTTTATACCCTCATTGCAGCTTACTATCTCCATCCTGCTTACCATTATGCATTGAAGCTATCGTACGAGGATGATTTGACGGCCGCCTTTACGCCGGTTATTGAAAGACTGTCAAGGAGTCCATTGGATGCAGCAGATGCTATTGATCAGGCGAGCATTAATCTCCCTACATTATGTTTATGTCAATTATTCACTTAAATATTTTTCTAATGGACTTTATTGCGGCAGATGAAGAGCTTTCGAGAAGGGGTTGGGAGTTTTGCGGAGCCATCCGCCATTGCTGGTCGGGACCGTATTGACGGCGGTAATGTGCTTTCCCTTTTATAATTAGATATTAGTAAACTCAACGATTAACTAATTAAGGAAAACTATTTTTTTTTACAACTGATTGGTGGTTCAACTTTGGGCACTCGACACCCATATTAAGGAAAATTGCAGTGAAGATCCTGTCACAGACCTCCTCCTCCAGTGGGTGTGAGAGAAACTGGAGCACCTTTGCATTGATACACACCAAAGTCCGGAACAGGTTGTCACATAGGCGGTTGAACAATTTGGTGTATGTGCATTACAATATGAGGTTGAGGGTGAAGCATTTAACAGATGATCCAAAGAGGGGGAGGTGGAGTATGATCCAGTTGACATTGGATTCTTACGAGATGATGAAGACCCAATGGTTGCATGGGTTGCACGAGCGACCACAAAGCGGGGAGAAGGCAGATGATCCTGAAGATCCACCTCGTCCAAACACATTTTTAGCTAGGGCTATAGAAGCTGCAGAAGAGGAGGAGGGAGGTGATGGAGACGTGGGAGGAGGGAGACAACCACATTCTTCTCAATTTCGGGCCGAAGAAGAAGATGAGGTGGATCTTCTTGGCGACTTATCCATACGTGCAGAAGGTGAGACAGTAGTTATCATTTGTTAAAGATGTTCATTCATTATTTTGTGATTCTCTATACCATAATTTTTTATGTTGGGGACTATTACAGGTGATGCAAACGTTGATGATGATGTGCAGTTTGAAAGATTGATGCTAGGCCCTACAGTCCGCTCACAGTCTATAAGAGAAGCACCTGCAATTGCTTCCTCACAACCAAGAAGGAAGGGGTCACATACGCAATCTGCTGCTCCATCCCAAGCTGCAAAAGGAAAGGCGGTGGCGACATCCCAACCGACGAAAGGAAAGGGGAAGGACATAGGTCAAACAGGTGGCCTAGCCAAAGGCATTGTCATTAGAGAGCCAAACGCCCCAGCACAAAAAAAGAAGAGTTGGTTCTCCTGGGGATCCAAGAAAGGGAAAAAAATGGCTGCCCCTATTTTGGATCCACTTGATATTGCAGATTTAGAAACATTGGATCCAAATGCAGAAGAAACACCTCCCGAGGATTCGCCACGATTACCCAGCAGCCGCTCCCATGATTCCATGACAACTGGTTCACCGGGTGGGTCTGTAGGGGGAGGTGATGGAGATGGGGGAGGGGGAGGGGACAGTGGTAATGATGGAGATGGGGGAGGAGGCGAGGGTGGTGGGATACATTTCACAGCGGAGCAGCATTTTGGTGGCCATTGCACCCAAGATACCGATCATGGCGGCCCAGTGCAGTACAATAGAAGGCGAAAGCTTAGGGAAGGTGGTCGTGCGGAAGGTTCAGCAGCGGATAGTGATAGCTATAACACTATGATATCTGATTTTGAAAGAATTAGCACACATGAGTCTGTGGGATCCTATGGCTATGGGGGACATAGTTATCAGCCAGAGTCCGACAGGCTACTCTAGTGGCTATAGTGGCTACGCCACCACAGGCTACCCTACACCATATTTTCATCCACCTCCGTCTATTCATGTTCATGTTCCTGTTCAGCAGATTTATGCTCATGCAGAGGATGTACAAATGGCGAGTTTGAGGATAGTCCGTCCTGGATGTGAGGTGTGGGACCACTTTGTGAGGGAGTTTCGGAGCAGATATTATACCATGATGACTTGGGATGAGTTTCGTACATTTGTGTCTCAAACCAAAAGTTATCATCTTATTGGGGAGCTGCCCTCAGAGTCAGATGAGTCTTTCCAGCCCCAGTGGGGTACATATGATCCATATCAGCAGGGCCAGGGATATTGGGGTTACTAGACTCATTGTACTTTGTATTTGGATCTGAGTTTCAGGTTTGTACTTTTTAGTTGATACAAGTCTCATTGTATTTTTCAATTGGAATTGAGTTTCAGGTTTGTACTTTGTACTCAATTTCTAATAAAATTGAATGAAAATGGATGTTTGTGTAGAATTACATGGCATAAATATCATCAGTTATACATGAAATTCTTCACAGGAGGTTTTAAACAGAGAATCAGCCAAAGAAACATCAAATCCATGAGAATCTGGCCAAACCTGAGGCAGAACCAACACCGCCTGGCAGGTTCCAGGCGAATCGACCCGATTCGCCTCGATTCTGGGCGAATCAGATCGCATCAGGGCGAATCTGATTCGCCCGAATCGGCGCACCAGCAAACCATGGTTTCATTTACTTAAGATATTACATGTAAATAAAGAAGTACCCCCCATTTGAATCTAATAAAAATATCAAAAAAGTCATATCTCTTACCAATAAAAAGTCAACTCTCCCATCGAAGAAGAAAATCGCGATTTCGGTGATTTTAGCGAAATGCTAACTTTCTAATCTCTCATAATTTGGCTTATCTAAAAATTTGATAATTCAAATAAACCATATGGAACACTAAAAATTCAAAATCTAGTAAAAAAAGTCAAACGTGCATATGACTTCTCCAAGAGAGCCACTCTCCTACTGACAGGCGACAGCACTTAGTCTGTTTGAGACCTCTCAGGATTTGGTCAAACCTAAGCTATCATCACCTAAACTCATGAGATTTTTCACTTTTTAATTGAAAAGAAACTAGAAAGTGACAATTCTCATGACTTTGAGTGATGATAGTTTAGGTTTAACCAAATCCTGAGAGGTCTTAAACAGACTAAGTGTTGTCAGTAAGAGAGTGGCTCCCTTGGAGAAGTCATATGCACGTTTGATTTTTTTTACCGGACTTTGAATTTTTAGTGTTCCATATGGTTTATTTGAATTATCAAATTTTTAGATAGGCCAAATTATGAGAGATTAGAAAGTTAGCATTTCGCTAAAATCATCGAAATCGCGATTTTCTTCTTCGATGGGAGAGTTGACTTTTTATTGGTAAGAGATATGATTTTTTTGATATTTTTATTGGATTCAAATGGGGGGTACTTTCTTATTTACATGTAATATCTTAAGTAAATGAAACTACAAATATAACATTTACTTAAATGATGTTCAGGTAAATAAGGTATCATAATTATCGTTGCTCTATATTGTAATATGAACATATGTGCAACTAGACTATAGATATACCCAAAATGTTCTATTATTATATGCTTTTAAAGAAATTTTCCTGATTTTTCCTCATTTTTTTATCATTTTTTAAGCTGGTCGATCCTGGATCGGCTAAACTCCAATGGAGTCGGGCGGATCCTCCGATCCGACCCGACTCAGGTCGGGGTCGGCTGGGTCCGACCCAACACCCCGACCCGACTATGCCATCCATGGAAGGGGGATGCTCCAAGGCCGGGTGAGTGAGGCTAAACTAGTTGTCACCCCTCTTCATAGAAAACAAGATTGGAGTTCTCAAGAATCAGAACTTCTCTCAAATCCTTCAGAATACAGGGGCAAAGACCCCTCCATAGCGTCCAGCACCCAAACCATCGTTTCCCTCTGCCACTCTCTCTCTCTGCCCCCCCCCCCCCCAGTCTTCCTGTCTCTGCTCTCTGCTGCAAGACACATCCAGTGAGCAGCAGCACTTATGCATTGCAGATTAGCAATTTTCCTTCGGACGGGGGGGGGGGGGGGGGGGGGGGGGGGGCAGATGACGGCCTGTAGTGGCATGCTGAGGGGAGTCTGGCGGGAGGCAGGGGGTTTAGGTTTAGCAGGTTGGGGCTGCTGGATGGGATTTGTGTATGTGCGTGGTGGTGGTGCTGGGGGGCCCATCTAACAGAATGAAACAATTGGGGTTTTTTTTGGAACAGTGAGAGATTTGAAGGAGTTATCAAGAATTATCATGATTTAAGGGAGTTATTTTGAAGTAGTTAAGATTTCAGGGATGAATATGTAAGAACCCTGAATAAGTGTAAGTTGAAGTAAGATTTTGTAGGTTGATTATTAAAAAGAATTATCAACAGAGCAGAAACATGTGTATTTTCTTTACTCCCTATATCTTTAACTTCTCACAAAAACCTTCAAAATAAATAATATTGCTTCAGCTATATCCCTCAGGTTCCAATGCCACTAGAATTAACAGAATATCCAGCTAGCAACATATAATATATGGGTTTAGAGAAATATACATGAGATTAGAGGGTATACAAGAGAATATGTCAGATTCCAGGGGTACATATGTCATCAACTAATTGTAGATGGAGATTAAACAGGGGTAGATTAGTCTTTTTTGGTTTTAATCTATCTATAATTAAGTAAAACAAATGATAGGTAATGACATGGATATATATGATGAAATATGATTTATTATAGAGGTATATATGGGAACACGAGGGATACAAGAGCAATGGCTTAAATAGATTCTATATGTATTCACCCCTTACTATTACGTTTCTGGGGGGAAAAACAACATGAGCCAACTCAATATATTTCATATGAGCACTTTTACAGAGGTGGTTGTGGAAGCAACACTGGTTGAACTTGAGACCAAACTGACATATCTCCAAAATCCTTTCTCACCATCCCAGATTAGTAAAGTGCGTACTGAAATGAAAACCAAGTTATCTGCCACATATTTATAGAACAAGAAAAGTATTCATAAGAATAAAGGATAGGATCCACAGGCGAGAAAGTTAAAACCAATTACAGAACTTAAAAAGAATATTACCAACTGAAGTTTCTCCACAAGGATAATGAGTTCATCCAAATGACTCCACAGCAGGAATTCAGCCTCTAAATCTTCAGATAAATCAACTAGACGTTGTTCATTGCACTCCTTCCCACATTCAGAAAGAGGTTGCAATTTGACATGCTTGTTCTTAGACTTGGAATCCATCAACTGTCTCCCATTGTTTGCTGCTGCTCCAAAGTTAAGTGCTTTGTTTGCTAATGCTTGAGTAAGGACAAGAATACAATCAGCTGCAGCCACTGAAAGGCGAGTTGGCAACTCAAATCCATCCACCAAGGTGCTGCAGAAAGACCCAGTTTTCAAAAGATCTTTGTGCTTAAAGCCTTTGAAGTTGATCAATTGTTTACCATCAACATGTGAAGGAAAAGCATGAATTTTTCCCTAAATAAAAGTAGTACTTTGACAGGAAAACAGCTTCAGCTTTCCAGGGTCAGGCTAACAACTATAGTTACTATACCTTCCCTCACATACGATAGATAAAAAGCCAGGAATTGATTGGCAAAGAATCTTCAAGAACATGATATGGTGTCGCTTATTCCCTATTTTTCAGAAGAAAAAGGGATTAATAAGCCAACATATACTAGTCTCCTGATGTACACAGTAATCCACAGACAGCACAGCATTAAATGTACAAACAGAGTCAAATCAAGTTGCAATTAACAGGACATCATTAACTATTCCATGTTACATTCCTTCATTATCTCCTGAAAAGAAAGAAAAAGATATATGGCCAACTACCAATCAAATAATCCTTTTTACTAATACTAATATCATTCATAAAGAAGAGCATGTCCCTACACAATGTATGGCCAACTACCAATCAAATAATCCTTTTTACTAATACTAATATCATTCATAAAGAAGAGCATGTCCCTACACAATGTCTAATTCCCTCCCAATCAGAACACTACCTCTATGGCTTGCTTCCAGGCTACTTGACACTTAAAACTGCATAAACTCTACTCTCATGTATCTGTTGCCAGGGTTACTCCTGTTAGTGACACAGTGTAGGGCTATGTTAGGCAAGCTAGGAGAAGTTCTTTGCCCAATCCCTGTACTCCGATGAGATTTAATGATGACAATGATTCTCAATTTAGTAATACAAAAGTACAAATTCGCATGACAGTAAATAAATCATGATACGAAAATCGCAATATCAATGCAAAAGCAAAATCCAATTAAACTCGTCTTAAGGATACTCTGTATGCAAACCATTGAAAAAGATAATGAAGAACAAGCATTTACTTTGCAGAAAGTTCACAAGGGACTAGGATTTATATCTGGCATTAAAGAAATAAAAAAAAGTGAGGCCCTGACCGCTAGAAGATTGCATGTGATCCATTGCTTTAACATTGCCTTATTTAACTCGATCATGTTGGGCAAGGAAAGAAGACAAGCATTAGAATTTAGAAATTCTATAGAGCGTGTGTATTAGAGATGTGAGCATTAACCAATCATTTCACGCAGGATGTAAGATGCTAGAAGCATAATGTCGATATCTCATCATTTTCATGATGTGAGCATAATGTCAATATCCACCATCGTACCAAGAGAACCTACATTGGGTACTCAGTACACATTGAGTCTTGAAGATCGAGATAAAGTAAATGGCAAGGCCGTCCAACACAGATCTGCATGGTGCCACTCTACAGTCACATGGAAGAAGACATCCCTCTCACACTGCTATCTTGGATTCCATGGATGGCAAAATCGGATCGGAATCGGCCGATTCGAGCCGGAATCGGCAGATGTCAATCCGATTTTTTTTTTTTGGGGGGGGGGGGGGGGGGGGATGCCAATTCAGTTCAATTCCGCTCAAAAAAAAAATTAATGGAGTCGGCCAAAATCGACCGGATCCGGCCCGATTAGTCCGACTCACGTGGATCCCTCCTTAAGGAGGGATCGGGCCTGCGCAATCCGCCCCCCCCCTTCCCTCCTCCTGCCCGGCCCCTCCCACCTCAGCCCCCCCCCCCGTGCCGGAGCTCCTCTGACGATCACCGCTGGCCGCCTCTTGCTTCTTCCTCTCTCTTCTCCTCTTTCTCCCTTCTCTACTTGTTGAAATTTTGAGATCTAAACCCTAAGATGTCCCAAGAACAGTGTTGCACATGTTGGGGTGTTTGTCCACCTCTTGGGAACCTTTTATGGTGAAGGAGAGTGGCTTTTATCGCTGCCGCCGCCACCGTCCAAAGTAAAAACAATTTCGAAATTAAAAAAATGAAAAAAATTAGGAAATACTTAATAAGTTATAGATCAATAGAAAAGTAGCATTGATAAGATGTTTATGATCCTCATTGGCCAAAAACCCCAAATTGAACCCTAATTAGAGTTTAAAAAGTATAGATTCTGTAATTTATTGTAGTTAAGGTGCAATTGAGTGTCTAAAGCTCTCAATTAAGTTGATTAGAGTCTGATCGCAAACTCAATTGCATTGCATGACCCTCCTTACCCAAAAACCCCAAATTGAACCCTAATTAGGGTTTAAAAAGTAGAGATTCTATCTAATTATTGTAGTTAAGGTGCAATTGAGTGTCTAAAGCACTCAATTAAGTTGATTAGAGTCTGATTGCAGACTCAATTGCATTGCATGACCTTCTTTGCACAAAAATCCCAAATTGAACCCTAATTCGGGTTTAAAAAGTAGAGATTCTATCTAATTATTGTAGTTAAGGTGCAATTGAGTGTCTAAATAACTCAATTAGTTGATTAGAGTATGATTGCAGACTCAATTGCATTGCATGACCCTCTTTATCCAAAAATTTCAAATTGAACCCTAATTAGGGTTTAAAAATTGGAGATTATGTCTAATTATTGTAATTAAGGTGCAATTGAATGTCTAAAGCACCCAATTAAGTGGTTAGAGTCGGACTGTAGACTCAATTGCATTCATTGACTCTCATTGTACAAAATTCACACACATAAATTACACATCTAACTGAATTTCTACCTCACACAGAATATGACTGATCAACAACATCAAGAGCAGGAGGTGGAGCAGCAGGAGATTGATCCTGATTGGGCTCATGGTACCCTCAATGATGCTCGACAGAAGAGAATGAAATGTAATTAGTGTGAAAAACAGATGGGAGGAGGCGTATATCGCCTTAAATTACATATTGTTGGGATTTCAGGAAATGTAACTAAATGCTCATCATGTCCACTTGAGGTAAGGAACGAAATAAAATCGTACATGAAGGGGAAAAAGATAGAAAAAATATTGACAACTCAGCAGCAACAAGAGCTTCATGATGAGATTTATAAACGACAAAGACAAAGAGAATATAGTTTACCAATCAATATTGACGACGACGACGATGATGATGATGACGACGATCTTGATCCTGAGTTCACTGTAGCTGCTCGTGCTAGTTGGCATACTAATGCAGAAGAAGAGGACAGACGAAGAGGCATGGGAACATCAGGGTCACTGATGCGGTACAGACTGCGGGAGAAGGAGGGAGACGGGACAGAAGGGAGCTGGGGAGGGTTTTAGCAGGGTTTTAGGGAGAGGAAGAGGGCCGGGAGATGGGGGAACGCAGGGGAAGGGGAAATGGTTTGGGGTTCGGAGGGGATGTGCAGCCGGGGAGGGGTAACGGGAGAGATGAACAGGGAGGGTTGAGGACAGAAAGTAGAAGAAGTGAGGGAAGACGACAGAGACGGGAGAAGGGGGGGTCTCGGGGGAAGAGAACACAGGGCGGCGCCTTCATCAAAACATTCTTTCAGATTCTTCTATTCCATTCTATTCTTCTCCTTCCAAAAAGAGTTTTACAACATATATAGGGTAGAACCCTACTAACCCATCCATGAGACAAAATATCCCCCAAAAATGACAAAATGACAACCTTGTCCTAATTCCACAAATAAGCTCCATTTACCAGAAATTAGACATTTAAGTCTACCTAACTAAATCAAACTCTACTGAAAAATAAAAATTACATAATAAAATGAAATTGACGTCAATATGTCGCCGGTCGTCTGCAATCTCGAGTCTCGTTCCACGTTCTACACGAGTCACGGTCCCCGTCAATCTCCCCACTTCGAAAAAATTCGGCCTCGAATTTTAAAGTGTCGAAGTAGGAAGACATACACCAAAATATGAGTGAAGTACGCCATACGAATCCAATATCACAAATCTCGAGCTGTCGACCAATGTGTGCCTCACGAAAATCTAACCACACCACATCAAAATCCTCAAGAGTAAACTCGGAGTCAACCCCGGCAGTCGATGATGAACCAGTTGGACGATCTTCCGTGAACACACTATATGATATCGACTGAAGACCTGAAAGAGAGAACAACTCGGGATCCCATGTGTCGTCTATCTCAAACTTAGTGCAAACAGTATTATCTGACACTAGGGATGAAGCCTCCGACAACATATTCTGTGACATCACTTGATCATTATGCAAGTCCTGCAATTCAGACAGAACCTGCATCTTTACTTCATAGTTGTCGGCTAATATGGCGTCTGGCTCATAAATCGCTACTTCTTCTTGCTCTCCACACTTGATATCTAAGACGGGATCTGCCGCACATTCCGTCTTTTGCATTATAGCAACTAACATTTCACGTATCTCGCGAATATCATTCTTGATGAGGCCCCAAAGGGGGTCTTTCGATAGTTTCCAACTCGCACTCGCATCTTCAGCAACTGTCCTCTCCACGAGGGTAGTGGCGCACCAGGGTGAGGACCGATTGATGCGGGACGGATCTGAAGGAGAGCAAAACTCTGACCTGGAGGCCTGGCGGTCGACGTGCAGGGGTGAGCCGGGCAGGGGCGTTGCTTGGCGGTGACCGGCAGAAGGAGGCCGGGGTGGTGCCTGCTGCTTGGGGCGCCTGGTGCAAGGGTGAGGGCGATGGAGGGCCCACGGCGAGTCTCCCTCGCGGACAGCGGCGGCGCGACGAGGTGGCGAGTGCCACGGGCATGCGCGGCGGGAGAAGTTTGCGAGCTGGGGCAGGGGCGAGTCCCCATCGCGGACAGCGGCGGCGTGACGAGGTGGCGAATGCCACGGGCGTGCGCGGCGGGAGAAGTCTGCGAGCAGGGGCGGGGGTGTGCATTGGCGGGGGTGGCGAGACCCGTCCCAGGTTGGCTGGAGCGATGAGGCTGGCGCAGACCAACGGCGACGGATGTCCGACATGATGGGGCCTGGAGTCTGCGATTTCTGTGGCCTGTCCGCAGAGGGAGAGAGAGAGAGAGAGAGAGAGAGAGAGAGGAGACCAGCAGGGCGTATGTGCGCGCCGGAGAAGAGCGGAGGCGGCGAGGTGGGGCTCGAGCAGGAGCACCGCGCGGACGTGGGGGCTTGGCTGCGGTGCTGCCGGTGCTGTCGGGGGGGGGGGGGGGGTTCTCCCGGGAAGGAGAGAGGGGGAGAACAGGGAGAGGGAGGGTGTGATGCGGGGGTGTGGGGAGACGGGAGCAGGGAAGGACCGGGGGGTCGGGGAGGCCGGGACGGGGGGGCCGGTCCTGGTGCGACGGTGCAGGGGAACCGGGCACGGGGGGGGGGCCCAGGCGCGCGGGTGGTGGCCCGGCGCGCGTAGTGCCGGAGCCGGGGGTTCCGCAAGGGCCGCTCGCTTGGGGTGGGAGCCCGGGCGCCGAGGTGAGCGGTGCAGGCCTCCTGGCGCGTGGGAGCTGAGGCGGGTAGGCCGGCGCCGAGGTTTCCGGTCGCGGAGGTGGGGGCCTGCAGAGGAGGCCGGAGCGCGACCGGCTGCTGGGGGGGTGGCCCGGTCCGGTGCAGAGGGAGCTTCGCGGAAGGCTTTGGCGCGACGATGGCGGGGTGCACTGGGGCGCGGGGTTCCGGAAGCTGGGAGACGGAGCAGAGGGGAGCAGGGAAGGGGGAGGATCGGAGGGGCTCTGATACCAGTTGATGCGGTACAGACCCGGGAGAAGGAGGGAGACGGGACAGAAGGGAGCTGGGGAGGGTTTTAGCAGGGTTTTAGGGAGAGGAAGAGGGCCGGGAGATGGGGGAACGCAGGGGAAGGGAAATGGTTTGGGGTTCGGAGGGGATGTGCAGCCGGGGAGGGGGTAACGGGAGAGATGAACAGGGAGGGTTGAGGACAGAAAGTAGAAGAAGTGGGGAAGAAGACGGCAGAGACGGGAGAAGGGGGGGGATCTCGGGGAAGAGAACACAGGGCGGCGCCTTCATCAAAACATTCTTTCAAATTCTTCTATTCCATTCTATTCTTCTCCTTCCAAAAGAGTTTTACAAACATATATAGGGTAGAAACCCTACTAACCCATCCATGAGACCAAAATATCCCCAAAAAATGACAAAATGACAACCTTGTCCTAATTCCACAAATAAGCTCCATTTACCAGAAATTAGACATTTAAGTCTACCTAACTAAATCAAACTCTACTGAAAAATAAAAATTACATAATAAAATGAAATTGACGTCAATATGTCGCCGGTCGTCTGCAATCTCGAGTCTCGTTCCACGTTCTACACGAGTCACGGTCCCCGTCAGTCACATTTGCCTAGAGATGACTCTAGGAGATCTCTTCCTAGGAGCACATCAGTTCGTAGGGCTACTACTGCATTAGGATGTGAAGGTAGACTCTCAGATGTTCATGATCCTACACGGGGTTCTATGGACAGATATTTGCATAGATCAAGGTCTGTAAAACAACCTTCTATCAAGGAAGTCTTGAAAGGAGTCAAAGCCAATGTAAAGGCAGCAAAGGGAGCAATCAAAGGTATTGTTAAATGGTTTTTGCATGCACGTGTGCCGGCACATACGGCAGAGAGCCCATATTTTCAGACTATGTTAGATGCAATTGTAGAAGCCAAGCCTGTCTTAAGGCTCCCACACACAAATACATTTATGATGTTGGGCTTGATGAGGAGTATGATGAGTTGAAAGCATGGGTTAATGGCTTAAAAAATGTTTGAAAGAACGTGGTTGCACCATTATGTTGATGGGTGGACAGGGACAAGAAGGAAATCCATGATTAATTTCCTTGTTTATTACTGTGAGGGTACCATTTTCTTGAAATCTGTGGATGCCTCTAACAACATCAAGAATGCAAATTACTGTTGACACAAAAGTTAACAAAGAAAAAATACCTCCAAGGAGGAGCCCTGGCGCAGGGCCACCACCAGCGGGGGTGTTCCTGCGCAGGCCACCCCTTGCGGGCTGGTTCCTGCGTAGAACCCCCTCGCTGGGGGTTTCCCCCCTATCGCTAGGCCCTTTTGGGCCGCAGCACCCCCTCTACGGGGGGGGGGGGGGGGGGAGATGAAAACCTCTGTATGGGCCCAAGTTTGTGTAAAATTACACAAAGCCCCCTGATGATATAAAGTTTGTGTGTGTATTAAAGTACACATATGCCCCATCCATGGGAAAATTGTAGGAATACCCCTACTGACCTGAAAAATTGCAGAAATATCCCTGTTGTCCGAAAAATTGCAGAAATACCCTGTCGTCCCGAAAAATTGCAGGAATACCCCTGCTGTCCGGAAAATTGCAGAAATACCCTGCTGCCCGGAAAATTGCAGAGATACCCTGCCGTTCCAGAAAATTGCAGGAATACCCCTACTGTCTGGAAAATTGCAGAAATACCCTACTGCCCGGAAAATTGCAAAGATACCCTGCCGTTCCGGAAAATTGCAGGAATACCCTTGCTGTCCGGAAAATTGCAGAAATACCCTGCCATTCCAAAAAATTGCAGGAACACCCCTACTGTCCAAAAAAGTACGAGAATACCCTTGATGTCCAGGAAATTGAAGATACGTCCTTGCGGCAGGGAAAATGGCAGAAATAGTCCGATGGTTCATGCCTTTTGTCCAACCCAGTGGAGTGGGACCCATACCACTTCTATGAAGCGGCATGCGCTCTCCTGGGTATGACTTAAAGTTGGACACATTGGGAGTTCTCGGAAGATGTCAACAAATGGCAGAGAAGTCCAAACAAGCCAATAAATGGCAGGAGTGTCCGGAAGAGTCAATCAATGACGGAAACACCCAGAACCACTCGGAAAAGTCAAGAAATGACCGAGAGGCCTGGCTCATGCCGTTTGCACGGCCCGATGGAGCGGGATCCACGCCGTTTCTATGAAACGGAGAAACGGCGTGCGCTCTCCTGGGCCCGGCTTACGACAGGCCACTCCAAGTCTTGGGATTGTCAAATAACGGCAGGAACCCTTGAACATGTCGAAATATGACCGAAAAGCCCCGGGAGGTCGAGAAATGACCGAAAAGCCCCGAGAATAGCCTCGAGGTTTATTAACTTCGAACACTTGAGATAAACGGGTTCGAAGGAAAAAGAACCCCCGACTCTTGAAGGCTGGAGAAAAGTTCTGAAAAAGGGAGAAGGCCCTAAGAAGTAGGTACTTGGGGGAGTTTAGGGGAGAATACCTCTCCGATTTCCTCGTCCTGTCCGTGCTCCTGCAAAAAGGACCGTGACGTTGAAAGAAGGAGACACCGCAGGTCTATACATAAGAACGTGGCATTTTGTAATTAAGTCCTTCTGTGTTTTAAAATAACACGTATGTGAATGCACGACTCATGTAAACGCCTAATGGAGGCACATACACCCCATTAAGGACATATATATAAATGTCATAAAAATATGTTTGAGAATATTTGTGGAATCCAAAATGTCATCTAAATTTTCCCAATTTTGGCAAGGTCTTTTAATAAACGTATCGTATCAAAGGTATTCGGGTTTTCACCTGATGTAAATGAAACACCGACTCCGGTCGGTGGGGAATGGTCGAGTACAGTCGCCTGATAAAACGGACGCGCGCGGAATAAATATACAAAATATTCGAGGGCTTAAGGTTTATACCCGATGCACCTCGTAAATATCAAATCTTTTTGTCTGTTTATTTTAAACAGTCTGGCACGCCCAAGCATAGATATAAATGCACGCATATTTTCCTAAAAAATGGATAAAAATGCATATTGTATCTAAAATCAACAGCCCATCTTTTCCGTGTCCCCACAATTACTTTTTTAGATTAATGGATGAAGTTGTAAAAGAAGTGGGTGAAAAAAATGTGGTGCAGGTTGTGACTGACAACCAAGTGAGCTACAATGCTACTGGCAGATTGTTGATGGAGAAAAGAGAACGTTTATATTGGGTGCCTTGTGCAACTCATTGTTTGGATTTGATGATGGAGGACATAAGCAGAGATCCACATATTCATGGCTCGTTGATGACCCTCAAATGATCACTTCATTTATTTATGGTCACAACTGAATTTTGAATATGATGAGACAATTCACATATGGACGGGATCTTTTTCATGCTGGGCCCACTAGATTTGCATCAAATTTTATTTCTTTGGAGAGCCTCATTAAAGCCAATTGATCAACTCTGAGCAATTTTTGGAACATGTAAACACTCCGAGGCGTAAAAGTAAAAATGTTGTCTCTAAGTACAAAATTTGATTAGCAACACACAATTTTGGGAGTAAATTTATTACTACTTTAAAGTAATAGAGCCTCTAGTACAAGTCCTCAGAATGGTTGATGGTGATGATAAAAATGATATGAGATATTTGCATGAGGCAATGGACAAAGCAAATGAACATTTGAGGGAAAGGAATCACAAAGTATACAAAAATGGTGGGTCATCATTGACAAGAGATGGGAGATGACTCTCCACCATGATCTTCAAGTTGCTGGTAATTCATTGTATTTAATTCATGATTAATGTTTAAATAAATCTGATTATGATAACTATGCTGAAAATTCTTATTTGTGCCAAATACAAGGTATTTTTTCAACCCCAGATTTTAATACAGAGAAAGTGTACATAATGATAGAGAAGTGATGAGAGGCACTATGAACATCATTGCTCGCCTATCAAGGACAATGAATAAGAGATTAGATGCAATGACAAAGGTAGAATAGAATGTCAAATCTTTCAAATTCATCATAATTAACCAAGTATTGAGTAATGTACTCATTTGACATGTTATTCATGTTTAATTTTGTAGGTGAAGAGATTTAGGTTGAAACTCGAGACTTATTTAGAATATGACACAAGATGTGCAGTCTCAAGGCTCACTCCCGGTTATTTACATGAGAATTAACCCTAAATCATAAATTTAGCCATTTAGGCATTCACCACTATAAACTGATTAATGTTGACTTGTTTTATGCTACAATTGAATGGTAGATTCAAGTAAATTACAAGCAAGTTGACATGAACCCTTTAGCATATATCGCAGTGAGAGTGTTAAGTCAGACCACTTCTTCTAACCAATGTGAAAGAAATTGGAGTACATTCCATGTCATTCACATGAAAATTTGCAATAAACTGGGTGTGGAAAGGCTAGAGAAGTTAGTCTACTACCATTATAATTTGTACTTAATGGTCAAGCAAAAAGAAGAAAGGCAGAAACTAGAAAGAAAGAGGTTCATGCAGCTAGCTGGCAGAACAGTTGAGAAAGTATCTCCTGAGATAGATATGGATGACATGGTTTGTCGTATCGCATCGAATCAGCCCGATTCGATGCAATAGGTCATAGGTGAATCAATGCGAATCAACGATTTCCCGATTCGCGATTCCATCGATTCACCCGCTTCCGGCAGAATCGAACAGTGTCGGGCGAATCAATACCGAATAGGGTTCGATTTGCCTGATGCATCCCGATGCTATGCGCATCGAATTCGATTTGATCGATTTGCATGTATATATATATATAATATTATGTATTAGTTGACATACATATACCCGATCCTCTTCATATCTGGATAGTACCTTATTTACCTAAACATCATTAATAAAGAAGTACCCCACATTTGAATCTAATAAAAATATCAAAAAAATCATATCTTTTACCAATAAAAAACAACTCTCCCTCTAAGAAGGAAATCGCGATTCTGGTGATTATATATAAATAGCATCTTTTTAATCTCTCATATTTTGCCTAATTAAAAATTTTATAATTCAAATAAACCCAATAGAACACTAAAAATTGAAAGTCCAGTGAAAAAAGTCAAATGTGCATAGGACTTTTCCAAGGGAGACACTCTCCTACTAACAACAAATCTGAAGTCCGGCGAAAAAAGTCAAATGTGCATGTGACTTCTCCAATTTGACTTTTTTTCACCGGACTTTGGATTTTTAGTGTTCTATTAGGTTTATTTGAATTATGAAATTTTTAGATAGGTCAAATTACGAGGAATTATAAAGACATTATTTTGATGGAATCACCAAAATCTTAATTTTCTTCTTGGATGGGGGAATTGACTTTTTATTGATAAGAGATATGATTTTTTTTTATATTTTTATTAGATTCAAATAGGAGGTACTTCCTTATTTACATGTAATATCTTAACTAATGAAACTACAATACTAACATTTACTTTAAGATGTTTTACATGGGTAATATTTATACATTATATAATATGTCCACATCTACGCGAATCAAATGGAATCGGATCGAATCAGGGAAAACCCGATTCGGAATCCGAATCGGCGATGCGGCGAACCTTGGTAGATGAATTGTTACATGAAGAACACCCATTACATTCTTGGGTGGACCCAGAGTTGAGAGAGATATACTGAATTTGATCCCCATGATCAGCTAATTCGGACATGCGCAACGGATCTAGATTTTCAAGAAGAACCACCTACACCTGTGTCCTCTTTCTGAGAGAGGTTAAAGGTCAAAATTAAGAGATTTACCACAGTAGAGAGACCATTAGACCTTCTTCATCTCAGCCAGAATTAAGAAGATCTGTCACTCATTTAGACCCAAAAGAAGAAAGACAAAGGCAAGACAAAAATAAAGTCACAAAAGGAACCAAGAAGAAAATTACAAGAACGTGCAGAAGAGTCTCCCGAGCAGACACATCAGGACACAGTTCTACATGTTAGAGAGCCATTTTCTGAGGTTCCACCCCTACCACCTCACTTGGCGAGATTAAATGAGACAGAGCAAAAGCATTATCACCGTAGAAGAAAGCTGGTTAAGAAACGAACACCAGTTCGGAGTGATGACTCGTGGTGGTGGTGGTATCTTTTCAGGATATAAAGATTAGTCAGTACCACCCTATCAACAAGAAGGAAGCCAAGGGGAAGCACAAGAACAACATGGGGGATATGAAGGCCAACAAAAGCAAGTAGGGCATGATTGGGGATATGGACTTTCTTATCCACCCATTTTTAGTCCCCCTAAATTTCCATATTCAGATATCAGTAGCAGTACTAGGACAGAGTACTCTGGCATATTCAGACTATTAGGTATGGTAGTTTCTCCACTCCAGGAGAATTAGGAGAAAGTTCAAGCCAACAAACAACAACACCTTGAAGCATGCAAAGAGGATTTCAAGATCTCGTCAATTCCTTGTTTGGCTATGGATATACTCAATATGTGCAATTAGACTATGGGCCACCTGCTCAGTCTCATGAGCTAGAGGATGAGGGTTCCCAAATGTGAAATTGGCAAAGTATTTTTATTTATTTCATGTTATAAACTTCTAGATATATCTTTTTTATTCAATGTATGAACATAATCATTAGTGCCTTAATCATCTTTATTGATCTTTATGATAGATGCACATGATAAAATTTGAATTTCATTGTGTTAATATTCAATGAATTTTGTATGTGTTTTTCAATTTTTTGTGATTTTGTTTCTGATTTTTCCTTGATTTTCCACAATTTTTCTTAATTTTTTTAATCTGTCCGATCCGGATCGGCCAGATTTCCTAAGAATCAGCCGGCTCCCTCAATCCAATCCAACTCAGATCAGGATCGGCAGGGTCCAATCCATCACCCCGATCCAATCCCGCCATCCATGATTCAAACTTGTCAATCACCAGCTGCAAATCCTCAAAATGCTGAATTCCGGTTATAAGCAGAAGCCTTAGTTAGGAGATAGGGATATCTCCTATTTCACAACCCATGATCAAAGATGCCCTTGTCAAGCCTATGGGTGTCAATCAGCTTATCCTTTTGAAAGATGGCTCTCAGACTGCTAACCTCATTAAGAAGCTTGAATAAATTTAGCCACATGAAACACCTCAACATTATCTACGAGGAAAAGAATAATGGCATCTGCATATTGAAGGTACATAACAACAATCCACAAGATATATGTTGCAACAATAGAAGGCAGTGGCACCTGCCAAAGGCCATGCGTAAGGCATTGGAGTCCCGTTCAATGGGACAGAAAGCTGGCTCCAGTCTAACCAATCCATATCTCAAAAAGCTCGCCTTGGTCATGAACTCAAATAATCATTTCCAAGCTTTTTCTTTTCAAGGGAAAAGAGACTGTACTCTTTTCAAGGGAAACTAGACTGTACTATCTATTTTATTAAATAAAAAGAGGGAGTACAGTCATGAGAGAGGCTCCTCAACCTAAAGAATTACAAATTAACCGGCTGTGCAAAAGTATCTCATTCACCATCTAAAAGTCCAATTTCAAAGGTGGGCCCCTCTTATGCTAAAATTCTAAGGCATGAACACATTCATCCACCATCAAAACATTCCCCTGGTTCTACCTCCCCTTGATGAAGGTCCCCTGGTAGCAATTGATCAGCCAGTCAGTCAACACCTTTTCTAATCTGGAATCTAGCAGTTTGGTAATGTTTGGTAGACTAATACATCTATAGTCCCTTCAGCAGTCTGCTCCCTCCCTCTCAGGGATCAAGACCAAGAATGTCTTACTCACCGTTTGGTAGACTAATACATCTATAGTCCCTTCAGCAGTCTGCTCCCTCCCTCTCAGGGATCAAGACCAAGAATGTCTTACTCACCCCTCAGCAGATGTGCTTTCCCCTCCTAGAAATCCAAGAATGCATTCAGGGACATTGGCATTGATAGTCCCCAACAAAATTGGAAGAACAGCAAACAAAAGCCATCCAAGACTAGACCTTCATCATGAGCCAGAGATAATGCTGACATCTTCACTTATTCCTCTACAAAAGACAGAAAAAGATCCCTCCTGGCACAGGTTAGGTAAGTGGATAACAGGATCCACTTTTAAAAACAGGACAAATTGTGCAGAGGCCAGGAAAATTCCCCATACTTTTGATCGTTCATAGTTAGTTGCTCCAGTAGTGAAGGTTAGGAGTATAAGCTAGCTTGGTTGTTAAGCCTATCCCCCAGGTTGTTATATGAAAATTCCCCTTGGTTACTGTGACGTGGAAGAGGATGGAAGAGGATGCTTATTTCTTTCTTGTTTCACTTTCATCTTCCCCAAAATATATTATTTCCTCCGGTACATGTTTGTGGTCCTCGAGGACCACTCTTCTTCCCTCTACGTTCTGTTCATTACCCACTACCCTCAATCTGCTCAGAGATCCAGTGGGGAAACACCACAAAGAGTATCAGCTTAAAATGGCCGGAATAAATTTTACAAAGGCAACAGAAACGGTAATATTTTTTAACATGTTAGAACCAAGATAAGAGGATGAGGACCCCCTTAAACCAAAGGGGAGAAAATTTAGCGGGCTATGCTTGCAAATTGAAAGCAAACACGGATCAAATACATGGCATCATCACTATTACTTGAGGTAAGAACTTCAGAGATATCGACATTTAAGATTGGAGATTTAGGAAGGAGGGGAACTCTGTAGTGGAATACCTTCATCAAAAAACTGATTGACGGACAGCTCAACAAGACTTCTAACAAATATGCACCAGCCAAAGGCAATGAAATGATCCTTCTTCCGCATTATAATTTTTGAAAGGTTACTCAAAATAGCTTGGTGAAGTAGCTCTTTTCCACACAGCCATCTAATCAGGACAAGCACTTGCTTGCTATGCTTTCGCTCTTTAAACTTTATTACATGCAATAGTCAAAAGAAATAACAGGAAAAGATCAGAATGATTTACAACAAAAGATATTTTTAACAAAACACAAAACTAAGCAAGAGGAAAAGGCAACATGATAACTTATCATTAACCAAAAAATTCATACCTGATTCTTGATTTTCTGTTACATTATACAGTCATGTAACAAGTTGTTTTTTTTGTTACTCAGAGCTTCAAGCACTTCCTATGTGGGTTTAAAATCAGGGCACCTTTTCCCCTCCAATCACAGCAACTAGTTTTTCATCATGTGTACTTTATAGCATAGTTGTCAAGGCGTCCGCCTAAGAGGCACCTAGGTGCCGCCTATGCGGAAAGGCGCCAGAACGCTGCTTAGGCGAAGGTCCGCCTTTTAGGGTTCCAGAAAGGCATCCCAAGGCGGTGCCTAGGCGGGCTAGGCGAGCGCCTTGGCCCGCTTGAGGTGCCTTGGGATGGCCTAGGCCTTATGATACATGGTTTAAGCTACAGCTTGGGTGGTCTAGGTCTTACGATGCATGGTTTAATAACTTATTTCCCTGTATATAGTTTCATTTACTTAAGATATTACATATAAATAAGGAAATACCCCCCATTTGAATCTAATAAAAATATCATAAAAATCATCTCTTACTAATAAGAAATCAACTCTCCGATCGAAGAAGAAAATCACGATTTTAGTGATTCATCAAAATGCCAACTTTCCAATCCTCATAATTTGACCTAACTAAAAATTTCATACTACGAATAAACCAGATAGAACACTAAAAATCTAAAGTCCGGTGAAATAAGTCAAACGTATATGTGACTTCTCCAAGGGACTCACTCTTCTACTAAGTACTGACAACACTTAGTCTGCCCGAGACCTCTCAAGATTTGGTCAAACCTAAACTATCATCACACAAACTCATGAGAATTGTCACTTTCTAGTTTCTTTTCAAATTTTAAACATATTGTGGGATTATGTAGCGGACTCCTTTAATTATTTACTTGTTTTAAGTGTGTTCAGATATTGCACTTCCTATTTTCATTTAGTATTGTTGAACTCGAAAAACATCGGGGTTTAAACAAGTCCCGGGCAACAAATTCGCCCTGAAAGGACCAGGAATAAACCCCAGTCTCCCCACTCGAACACCTGAGATAAACGGGTTCGAGTCCACACCTCCGTCCTGAACGATCCGGGTTGCACATCCGAGATATGGCATTCGAAGCTCGTTGGGGCATAACAAATACCCTGGATGAGCGAAACTCGATGACCAGGCTTGTGTTCGAAGTCGCGCACGACTCCGATGAATCCGAGAAGGCCAAATGCACGTGCCCTCCGAAAACGGAGACAAGCGCATGTGGAACGGACAAAAACGCACGTCGGATGCACACAGGCGTGCGCTTACAGTGCCCCGCACGGTCGTGAACAGACAAACAAAGCCCCAGAGCTCCCCAACAGTTCCTTTTTGCTCTCTTTTTTTCCTTTGATTGATGTAACCCCTTTCTTTTTTTCCTTGTTTCCTCGATGGTTCTCATCGGGCATTCTTCTTCCCTGTGTGCTGTTTTCATTATATCATCTATGAACTGTAGCCATGTCTGGTTACCTTCAAAAACATGGAAGGAAGAATCGCCGGGATCGAGCCAGAATCGCTCGATCCCGGATCGGATCGACCCCCCAAGGGTCGATTCCCCCTTGAAGAACCCCAAAACCCCACATTTCCGGCTGGATCGACCCAACTCAGTAGGATCTGAGTTGGATCGCTCGAGTCGAACCGGGATCGATCGATCCCGGCTCGATTCAGTCGATCCGGCGGGTTCAGTTCAAATTTGAACTTAAGGCCCCGGATCGACCCTTATCGGGTCGAATCGATCGATCCGGCGTCGATCCCGATCGATCCGAGGTCGATCCCCTTATTTCTGCCCCTTCCCACCCGAGGACACCAAAAGATGCAGGTTTTGGTGTCCTAGGAAGGAAGGAAGGTGCTCCCCCTCCCCCCCCCCAGCTCGGGCTGCCTCCTCCCCCGCCGCCGCCGGCCCCTCCACCGCCGCCGGCCTCCTCCCCAGCCGGCCATCCTCCTCCTCCTCTTCTCTTCTGTTCTCTTCTCTTTCTTCTTCTTCTTCTTCCTCTTCTCCTTCCTCTTCTACTTTTTCTTCTAAACCCTATCTTCTCTTCAAGTTTGAAAGAGGTTAGAAGGAGCACATCCAAGGGAGATTTTCTTGAGTAGATCTCAAGAGATCTTACTCAAGCAAGGAAGAAGTTGTTCTTCTTAAGGTATATTTCATTTTTTAATTTCGAAATTCAGTTATAAATTCTGAAAAAAATGAAAACACATGTACACATGTTTAATCTTCTTATTCTTCTTATTCTTCCCTTACATTTTGTCAATTAGACAAAATCTCCAAATTTCACCCTAATTGGCTAATTAGGGTTTGATATTTGGGGCTTATGTTGTATTAGCACAATTAGAGATCAATTAAGTGTTCCAATCACTTAATTGACTTAATCATGCCTTTCTATGATAATGGAACTATTTCATTTCGGGAAATTAGAGAAAATCTCTAAATTTCACCCTAATTAGGGTTAATATTAGATGTAATTATGTTTATAATTGTATACTTACACATGAATGTGTTTGTATTCTTAATTTGTTATAGGATTAGCAAGTATGGCTGATGAGGGACACGAGGAAGAGCAACCACAAGTAGATATGGATGGAAACACGGTGTCCTTATTGATGCTGCTCTAAGAGAGTGCGGTGTAACCACTGTGGTAAGGAAATGAATGGAGGTGTATACCGCCTAAAACAACACATTGCAGGCATTGGAACAAATGTACTAAAATGCAAGCATTGTCCACGGGAGTTAGTGAATGAGATGAAAGACTACATGGCTGGAAGACAACAACAAAGAGGCATACGTATTCACATCAACAAGAACTGCATGAAGAGATTTCTGGGAAGGGAAAAAGTAAGGCTGCAATGAAAGGAAGACAAATTCCTGTTGATGTTGAGGACTCAGATGAGACAGATTATGAGGATCTCTCACCTAATGAGAGAGAATGGCGAGAGGACTACGGCAGAGTCGGCGTGCTGCCATGTTGGAAAGTGACATGCGGAGGTTCCATAGTACAAGAGAAGGATCATCATCAGGGGCTAGTGTCACACGACCACCGGCACCACCTATCAGGAGAGGTGGTTCAATGAGGGGAACGGGACCAACTAGTGGGGTTGACACAATTTTGGGAAGGAAATCTTCATCAAAACAGCCTAGCATAAAGCATGCAATGAAAGGGGTAAAGGCCACAGCTGCTTCCGCTAAACATGCAGTTAAAAACATTGTAAAATGGTTTTTGCATGCAGGGGTCCCAGCCCATACAGCATCTAGTCCTTATTTCCAAACGATGATAGATTCAGTTGGTGAGGCAGGCCCAGGTTTAAAAGCTCCTACACCAAAGGAGATTTATGGCAAATATCTTGAAGAGGAATTGACTGAGATAAAGGATTGGGTGGCGTCATTCAAAGATATATGGATGGCAAGAGGTTGTACTCTTATGTGTGATGGATGGACGGAAAACACAAGAAGGTCCATGATTAACTTTCTTGTATATTGCAGTGAGGGTACAGTGTTCATGAAATCTATAGATGCAAGTGGGCAAATAAAAAATGCAGATTACTTGTTTAGCTCATGGATGAGATGATTGATGAAATTGGCGAGGAACATGTAGTCCAAGTTGTCACTGATAATGAAGCTAGTTACAAGGCAGCTGGAAGAAAATTGATGGCAAAACGACATCATCTTTATTGGGTCCCTTGTGCAGCCCACTCCTTAGACTTGATGATGGAGGATATTGGCAAAGACAAACATGTGCATGACTTGGTGTCCAAGTCGCAAATGATTACTACTTTTATTTATGGACACAATAGAATCTTACATATGATGAGAGAGTGCACAGATGGACATGACATAATTCGTCCTGGCCCAACAAGATTTGCCTCACAATTTATTGCATTGGAGAGTCTGCATCAGTTTAGACATGAGTTGGGCACTCTCATACAGTTCCGAGTACTTGGCACATGTGGCTACATTGAGAGAGGAATCCAGAGATGTGGCACATGAGATTTCTTGCTTGGTCAGGACCATCGTTTTTGGGAGAAAATCCACTATTATTTGAAGCTAATAGAGCTCTAGTACAGGTGCTGAGGATGGTTGATGGAGAGGACAAGAATGACATGGGTTACTTATATGAGGCTATGGATAAAGCCAAGGAAAGGTTGAGAGAGAAGCATCCGCAAGCATATAAAAATGGTGGAATTATTGATGCAAGATGGGAGTCAACACTCCACCATGATTTACATGCAGCAGGTAAATGTATTATATCTTATTGTGCATATTTCTTATTAGCATGAGTTGAATTTCTAACTTACTACACATGTTTTGTACATATAGGGTATTTCTTTAACCCTAGGCATCAATATAGTGATTCCCCTCACAATGATGGTGAGGTGCTCCAGGGGACAATCAATGTCATCGGGAGATTATCTAGGAGCATGGACGAAAGAATAGATGCTATGATAGAGGTACGGCCAAGTTAAAAACTTCATTCCAGCATCATGTATTCAATATACTTTTGGAGTTACACTTAGCAACTGTATTATACTGTAGATGGACAGATTTAAACTGAAGTTGGACATCTACAGAGATTATGATGTTAAAGAAGCAGTGACCAGAATGGGTCCGGGTAAGAACCTTCAGACTTAAGCTCATGCTTACTTCATAACAAAATGACAAATCACTTGTATTATGTGCTAATTCATTGTATGTTTTTTTTTATAGGTGAGTGGTGGGTTATGTTAGACTACAAGACTGGTCAAAGAAGTCCACTTGCAAGGATTGCTATTAGAGTACTCAGTCAGACCACTTCATCTAGCCAGTGTGAGAGAAATTGGAGCACTTTCTCACTTATTCACACAAAAGTGAGGAACAGGTTGAGTGCAACTAGGCTAGAGAAGTTGGTCTATTGCCACTACAATATGAGGTTGAAGCTGAAATGCATTAAAGATAGACAAAAGAAGAGCGAGGCAAGGCTAATGACTTTTGCAGGTAGTCATTGGGAGCAACGTTTTGCAGAGAGGGAAGCATTATCATCTCAAATTGATGTTGATGAGTTATTTGATGAGGAACACCCACTAAATGCATGGGTGGAAACAAGACAGGAAAGGGATGTTCCAGAATTTGACCCTCGTGATTGTTCATGGGCGGAAGGAGAATTGGATGGAGTAGAGGCTGGAGATCCAGAGCTTAGGGTAAGTGAGGACCCACCTCTCACCCTCGGTCCTCTCTTCTCTTTGCCACGACACTCAGCTATCTTGCCAGAGACATCTAGTGCCTCCCACTCAGCCTGCATTAAGAAGAGCTGCAACACAAAAAGAGAAGAGTTCAAAAGCCTTAGAGTTAGAAAAAATAACATATGCCAGGCAAAAGAGAAAGTGCAGCAACCAATTCGTAGTGATGACACCACACAAGATCCAAATGATGATGATGATGATGATGATGATGGGGCTGCCACTGGAGCCCACAGGAGCTGGCCAGGGATATGCAGGAGCAGGATATACTGGGGCCACAGGTGTAGGACTTACTGAAAGTTATGTACCAGAAACAGAACATCAGGGAGGCGGAGGAGAAGGACAAGGGCATGGACAAGGGGGATATGAAGGACAACAACATCATGCAGCCTATGAGTGGCCACCTTGGGAGCCAACTATAGTTCAGGGTCTACTCATATACCTGCATTTCAGCCTCCCATTTTACCGTACTCAGATATTAGTAGCTCACCTTATGGAGTACAAGGAGGATGGGGACCTTGGCCTTCACAAGAACAAGAGCCTAGTGGCCCTAGTGAAGCAACAAGTACATACAAACCGCTTGTATATGGTGTCCAGCTCCATCACAATCTGGAGAAAGCTCAAGTCAACAATTTACACCAAGAGGGATTCAAATGGGTATGCATGATTTAGCAAATTCCCTCTTTGGTCATAGCTACCAAAACCCAAATGATGGTGGCTCATCTATGTCTGGAAGTGGATGGAAAGATTATTAGTCTTCTATCAAATGTAAGTTACATGTACAATGTCTTAAATTTCATGTTTTATGTACTATGAATGCATGTATAATTGATTTTTGATGCAAATCTTAGTTCTTTCAGGAGTTCAGATTTTTTCTGTTTTTTCCTGAATTTTCCTGAATTTTCCTGATTTTTCCTGAATTTTCCTGCATTTTTTCCAAAAAAATAAACATTTTATAGTCTGGCCGATCCAGGATCGGCCAGACTTCCCTGGGATCCAGAGGATCTTCGATCCGATCCGATCCAGGATCGGATCGACCAGGGTCGATCCCGATCCCGATCCCGATCCTGCCTTCCATGTTCAAAAAGGTTATCTTCAAAAAAGTCTACGACAGAAAATCAGTTTGTCTACACTTGTCAAGTTGCACATGTTAGATATCTATGCTCAACTTGAGGCAAAGTGTGGAAAGTGAGGGCAGGTATGTAAATTCTATGTTTTTAGGTTGTTTATGTAATGGTTGAATTCACAGTTATATAAATAAATGCAGGCTGGATCAGCATAGGCCGATTCCAACCCTAGTCGGCCAATTCCGCTCCAAGTCGGCCGACTTTGCCATCCATGAGTGGCAGAGGTCTCAGGCAGGGGGATCCTCTCTCTCCCCTCCTTTTTGTCCTTGTGGCTAGTATCCTGAGTAGGATGTGGTTGAGGGCAGAGGATGCGGGTCTCATTGCAGGGTTTCAGGGGGTCAGAGGTGGTGCATCGATCTCACACCTCCAGTGTGCCGAAAACACTATTCAATTCCAGTCTAAGGGGGTGTGGATGCCTTTTAAGGTGAGACTTCTCTTGGAATTGCTACAAGAAGTGATAGGGCTGACAACTAATTATAATAAGAGTCTTCTCATTAAGGTAAATGTTGATGAGAATGTTATGTGGAGGGCAGCTACAGTGTTGGGTTGCAGGATGGGTAGGTTCCCTATCACCTATTTGGGGCTTCCTCTTTCTCCTGTTGTGCTTAGAGTTGCGGATTGGCAACCTATCATTCATAGATTTGAGACCAGGTTGGCTGGATGGAAGGCTAGGTCGTTATCTTATGGAGGGAGGCTTGTGCTTTGCCATTCTATTATGGACAGCTTATTTCATTTCCATATTCAGATTCTGATTCAAGTGCCTAAGAAACTTGGGTCCATTAGATGCAGGTTCTTCTGGTATGGTAGTGAAGGCACTGACAAAGAGTGGCATGGTGTTGCTTGGGAGAGAGTGACCAAGAGCAGAGTTCAGGGCGGTGTGAGCCTGAAGAATATCAAGGAGTTCAACTTGGCACTCCTAGCAAACTATGAAGGTTGGGGACTGGCCAAGATCGTTTGTGGACAGACATCATTCATTAGAGACATTTTGGGAGAACTAGAGTTTGTGATCTTCCTCCTTTATCGAGGGCGGCCCCTTCATCACTTTGGTGGGACATTTATGCTTGCAGGGACTTCATCACTGCCAATACCCGAATTCATGTGGGCAAGGGCGACAAGGCCCTTTTTTGGATGGATAGATAGTGTGGGGATTTCCCTTTTTCTGTGTTGTTTCCAGATTTTTTTTGAGTGGCTGCTCAGCCTTAGCTTGTTGTCTCTCAAGCTATTGATTCTTCTCTATCGGGCATTGTGTGGTCACCTACTTTCAGAAGGGATTTGTCATGTCAGGAGACTATGCAGCTTTAGGACCTACTGTCCAACCTTTGTACCTTTGCATTGTTGGATTCTGGGGACCGGTGGTTTTGGAGATGGGATAAGACTGATTGCTTCTCCATCTAATCAGCTTACAACATCATCTCAGATGGTGGCCTTCGACATGGATTGTATTCACAGGTGTGGAAGCCTAAAAGCCCATTAGAGGTAAAGGCTCTCATGTGAAGGAAATCTATTGGTAAGCTTCCCACACGTGACAAGCTCCATCATTTCTTGCCAGACATCCAGCCTTCTTGTGTCTTTTGTGAGGTGGTGGATGAATCTATTGATCGCATTTTCACAGATTATCCCTATATTTCTTCTGTTTAAAGGGAGGTGGCGGCAAAAGCTTATTGCACCTTTTCTTCACACTTGGAGATCAAGAACATGATGTTGAATTAGAAGAGGCAGTGATCTACTAGGGGCGACCAGGAAGTGTGGTGGCTGATTTTGCATGCCACCCTTTGGATGATTTGGGGAGAAAGGAACAAGCATATTTTTTCTAGGGCTTCTCGAGCTGCAAAGTCTCTTGTTGTGGGGGGGGGGGGGGGGGGGGGGGCAGGGAGGGATTTATGACATAGTTAGGGAATGGGCATCAATCTTATGTAATCTGAATCAGGCCACTTCCTCTCTTTTTGCCTTGCTAGGGAGTTAAGTCTTTTTTGTACATTTCATGATGGGTGAGGATGCATAGGCGGGCTGTTCTGTTTTTTGGGGGGTTCTTTTTTTTTACTTATACTTGTACATTCTCTTTTTCATTTAATATATCAATGGTACTATCCACTCTTCGAAAAAAAAAAGGATCGTAACAAGAGTAAACAAATTATGGTTGATAATCTTGGTATTAATATCCTTCAACCTAGTTCAGATTCCCCTTAAGGATACAGTGCAGCCATGAATATAGACAGCTGAAAGAAAATTCACAGGAGATATAAACTTGAAATGCCAAATGCTTTGAATCAGCTGATGGATCCCTTTCAAGATAAGTCACACTGACATTCCAAAATATTACACTTTCCTCTTTACCTCATCATCTATTCCCAAAGTCCGAAGGACCCTCTGTCAGTTTCTCCTTCATTGCATGGGCTTAAACTGCAAAAAAGTTAGTTTTTACAGTTCGACTAGCTTGGAAGTTCCAACAGACCTCTACGATCCACGATTTGAAAGTTATGCCAGTCACATATTCAGAACTAGTTTTTCTACTCGGTAAGTATATATAGTTCAAACTACCTCATTGAGGACCAATATCAAGCAAGTAATGAGTCAGAAAAATGATCCAAATGCCGGATACTCCGTTAAATAGGCAAGCCCAAATTTAGGTGATGATAGTGATGATGACAACTGACATTTCAGACCATATCCTCATGTTGCACAATGATGACCGCCAAAACAAATGGATCTCCAACTCAAGGATGTAAGGCTTGTCAAACAAGCACTTCTGTGTCCATTCTGCACAGCCTTCACTTTTACAATCTGAAAGTTAACCCATGAAACAGCAGATCATATACAAGATTCCCTTTCCATGTTTAGAATCATTGTTCAGGAAAAGCTTTGAAGAACTTGGTCTTGAACAGCATATCAAATAAGGCAAGTCTTTTAACTGACCACCTAGCATCATGTGACATTTCAGTGTCCCCTTCTCCTTTTCAAAGTCAGTCAAGTGATCGTCACCAACAAGTTGACAACAATCTCACTGGCCAAAAGGAAGCAATACAGAATAATGATAATGACGGAACCAAAGACATGTATTAGTGGATGCATTTGTAATTGAAATATTGAATGGGTATTTTATGATGCTGATGATGCATACTGTAGCTACAAATTTCCACACCCAAGAAATTCCCAATAAATATGAAAAAGTCTCAACTCACTTTTTGGCTAATAGTTGCTGGGGAAGAACACATGTTCCTGTACCAGACTTTCTCTTTTCCTCTTTGTCAAGATCATTTACAAAATTGAGAATGACCTCTGGTATTTGCTCTTAAGTTGCATGATTTCAAATCACATAACAAAGAAGAACAATTTCTACTTGCCAATAGACCTTATGGAAGGTTTCACAAACTTCTGCTCGCTGTTATCTTGGTGAATTACTTTGTACCACCTTAAAGAGGGTTGACACTAGCCAACGAAAAAAATAATGGCAGTATAGAAAATGCACAAGACTAGAAGTTCAAGATATAGCAAGAATATCGGTTTTCCACAAGTCTTATTCTTCAAGCGATGGAATAAAATAGGGAATTCAGTGAAAATGGATAAGAAACAAAAGTTTCAATGACAAAAGAAGAAAAAATGTGGATCTAAGCAGTTCAAATTGAACACTCAGATCAGATAAATTAATTTGCCATGATATCCAGCATTTTCTGCTAAACCTTAGCCAATTTTTACAGAAACGGCTTCCCAATTTTGAAGTAGTAGTCTTTCTTAATGTTTAAATTATGTATACTAAACTAGGTCAGAGGAAGAAGGTATTCTCTAGAAAAAAGGAAAAATAGGCAGATGACCATGTTAACATCTTCCTGTTATAGACGTACCCCCCCCCCAAACTAAAAAAGGAGGGGAAAAAAAAAAAACACACTCTTCTGCTCTTGACCCACACATTTATCCTCCTCTATGTACGGAATAGACCATCATAAAACCAATGGCTACCAGAAAAAGACCAAGGACAGACTACTTCTCTGGTTGACTGTCTGGTGAGTTCTCTCATCAATGCAGTATATATTTTTCTGACGAGAAAGTGCTGCGGTCGTACCACCAATTTTATTGCTAAATAACCAAAACAGAGAAGGTGTGTGGCAGAGACGCTCCTCTACACCAAAATTATTACAAATCGATCTTACAAGTTCTCGGTCTCTTCCAACACAACATTGTCATTTATTTCCAGTGAACATGAATAACAGCACTATTTGCATTATTTCATCAATGCATCCTCTCTATATTTCCTTGAAATAATCAAGGAGTTTTAACTCTACGCTCTCCCACAGAGTTACAACCATCTCTGTATACTTTACAATGAAGTAATTAGGCATCCCACGCACGATATGAACAATCAATAGAACAGATGAAGTGAGTTCCTTTGATGTGCGAGTCCAAATCGATTGGCAGTAAAACATCAGTCCAAATTCATACTAGTGAAATAAAGTCGGCAAACAGACATTTAATTGATACGCTAGAAACAGTATGCATGTCAAATATCAACGTTTAGCCCAAAGGCTATGGGACATGCAACCAAGATACGCGACAAGTGATAACAGGCAACAGCATCATGGTACACATAATCACTTTAGTCTTAAGTCTGAAGGAGAGGAAAGGTGCATGCATTATCTTATTACTTCGCATGCTTCCTCTCCTATCCAGGAGAAGACGTTTTTGAAGAAATCAACTCCACCGGCACCCCCCCCCCCCCGGCACCAGAAATTAGCATGTACTGCTTAAGTGCTAAAAGAAAAAGACAGGCAAAGTGGCTACGTGTTCGATCATGGGGATGAGAATCTGATCCATCGGCTCCTCCCTCTTGGCGGCATCCTCCACCTGCCTCCAGAGGAAACAAAGCGACTCATCCAATAGTGCTGCAGAAACGCATGTTACAAGTTAAATACCAGCAACACAATCAAGACATCTACGGAAACACACAAACAATCGGGAGGCGGGGACGAACCGCCAGAGCTGCTCCTCGATGGAGACGGCCCGAGCCTGGAGATGGCCGCGCTGAGATGCCGCGGGCGGCAGGCCAGGAGCGTGCGCATGACCCTCCCCAGAGGAGAAGCCGAAGTCGACGGCCATCCCTCTTCCGGCGGTTCCCGTAGGAGCTCTTCCTCCTCCATTCCGAGGTCGAGAAATACCAACCCCTCTCCCACGCACCACTCCCGTAGGAGAGAGGGTTAGGTTTCCCAGGATCTGCGGGCGCTCACTGGAGCTCGCAGCTCCCCTGCCTCTCCAGTCTCCAGAGGCTTCCCGCCAGATCGACGAACACGAATGAGGTTGCGAGCAACGATGGTCCTCTGTGCATTTATACGGTCTGGGAAGTGAGCAGTCGGGAGTCTTCGGTCCGCCCCCGACTGAACCGGGAGTTACATAACCCGGCCGGAACGAGTCCGGACTCGGAAGTGCGACGGCCTTTTTTTTCTTCTTTTTTTTCTTTTTTTTTACAATTATAGAATGTTTGGTTACATTCTTTATCAATTTTCTTTTAAAAAAAAACTAACATATAAATATGTTTGGAAAATAATTTTTTTATTTAAAAAAATATCATATATAAATATCTCTCAAAATAAAAAAAAGTATGAAATAATTTTTTTAAAAAAATCACACACGAGACTCTCGTCTTCTCTCCTAACTGCACTCCCCTCCCCCCTGCGAAGCACTCCCTCTGCGCCACCTCTTCCTCAGTTCCTCCCCCTGTCTTTTCTACCAAACACATCAATATAAATTATAAAATTTTAATATTTGACATCTACCAATACATCAATATAAATTAAAAAAAAATAATATTTTTGCCAAATAGATAATGCCAAAATTTTATAATTTTAAATTTTAAGTTAAAAACGGACACAACATAATATTTTAGATAAAAATAACTTTTTAAAAATAAGTATTCCCAAACACCGCATTACGGCTTTTCTTTTAAATCAACGAGTTTGTCTTTCAGTATATTACTAACATTTTAAGGGGGAAAATTAGAAATATTTATTACAGTTTTCTGTTGTATTTCCAATACATTTTGGGTCTTTCTCATTAGTGAATATGTTACTTTTGTTACTAACATTTTAAAGGGAAAATGAGAAAAAAAATATTACACCTTCCTATCGTATTTCCAATACATTTTGGATTTTTCTCATTAGTGAGTATGTTACTTATGTGTTATAAAAGTTTGTACTTTATAAATTTTTCTTGGAACGTGGCACCATTGATTCATGGAAAAATAAGAATTGTTGATATGGCATAGACTGCTCGTCTCAAGTGGACTTGAACAAGGACTATGCTTTGTGTTTTATCAAGTTTTATCAAACAATTGTTAAAGACGGAAGAGGGATGCAAATAGAACTTGGGTCAAGATGGCATGCCTCTTTTTTTGGGGGCACCTTATAATTGAAGAGATCGCAATTTGACTCGTATTTGTTAGAGGTCATAGTTCTTAGTGTGCAAATGTCTTTGTAACTTGCATTTTGTAACTAACAATCTAACAAGTGTATGTAATGATTTATATATTTTATATAAACTTTGCCACATATATTTTTCATATTGTTAGTTACGAAGGCATTCATATCCCTAACTAAGAATCCTAACTACTAACACATACACTAGATTGAGATTAAGTGCAAGTTGCCCATCGAAAAGTGACATGTCGTCTTGATTAAGGGTCTGTTTGGTTGAAAGTAAAATCTCACAAGGGAAAAAATTTTCAAGACAATTTTCATTTTTTTGGGGTCATTTGATATTCCTGAAAAGTAAAATCTGAAAATTTTTATCCTAAAAATTCTAAATTTTGACATCCGCGGTAAAAGTCTAGATACTATTTTTCTGGTCGTGCATGCGCTATCTTCTCCTTCCGTTTATTCTAGCTACAGTGTCAATCTTTTGGGCACTATTCATTTAGGCTCTAATTTTATTTTATTTTCCGTAGTTTTTGTCAAATCTAATTATTTTCATTAGTTATTTTGATTTTTAATTATTTATTAAAACATTTGTAGAATACTATTCATTCAAGTTGTATTTTTATTTTATTTCTCATACTTTAAAATGTCTTTGTCAAAGTAACTTGTTTTCCATTAGTTATCTTAATTTTTTATTTTTTTAATATCAAAAATTAAAATAAATTTTTGATAAATAGTGTTAAATAATGCAAAGGGATATGTGGCTCTCTTTCGTTGGAGTGGACCATAAGATCTCATGTGCCCACATGCAACCTTATAGTAAAGACTTGCATTTACTGCTATTGACCTTTCACATTTTTTCTCTATTTGTATAAATAGCCAATGAAAATATTTACCTGCAATCAAATGGATAATTATGATTTTGATTTTCATGTAAAAATTATTTATTGGAAAAAAAATCTATTAAAATATGTTACATGTAACCAAATGGACCCTGAAGTTTGACGTGCATTTCTCTTCCCTCTTCTATTGTTCAATAAACTTGACAACATACAATGCATAGCCATTGCTCAACTCAGATTGAGACTTGCAGTTCGTGTCATACAACAACTTCTTCTTCTTCTTTTTTCTGATGAAACAATGGTGCCACATGTCAAGGAAAAACCAATATACACAAGAAGTTGCTAACTTGTGATATCTTCAACTAAAACAATGCATGGTGTTCAATAAGGGATATGTCGACATTTACCCAATTTCTCACAACCAATGTATTTCCCTTAATGGAGTTGAAGAAGATGAAGCATGTGCATGGTCTTTAGATCCATCACAAGGAGGTGCCAATGGTTAAAGGTGTACATAACAAAGCAGAGGAAATCCAACCTCCCAAGTCTCCCCTTTGTCCTTGTTTTTGGAAAGCTGACCATCAAGTCCTTTGCTTTTTGGGCCACACTTGCACATTTTCCCACTATGAATGCTAGACACAATGAGAGTGGATAGGTAGGCCCATGCCTATGTTTGGCAATAATTGGGGTTATAGATAACTTCAACCCATGACTAAAGTTATGCAGAGATAATTTACTTTTTAATTTAATTTCTTATGTGTTAATCTAGTTTAACTACAGTGAGTTAATTCACTTTCTTTTGATTGCTTTGGCAATGTAAAGTGAGTTAACATACTGCTAACCCAATTTTCATATCAAAAAATGACTTGAAAAGAAAAAAGTAACAGTTAATGTTATGTTGGAAAAGAAAGTAACAATTAATGTTGTGTATCGCAAGAATAAAAATATAGTTAATTCATAGATTAACTACAACCCACCTCTAAAAATAGGTTAAAAATTATGAATTAACTCATGTCCATTTTTAATCTAACTCGTTTGAATTAATTTTATATTTTTTTTCAAATTATTTTTTAAATTAATTTTAAATTAACTCTGAATTAATTTTAATCTAATCCATTACCAAACAGAAGGGGGATATAACCTTCGCATCATGTCTAGAGGGTCTCTCGGGTTTGCTCCCGACTGAAGCCCGCTACGCAGTGGCGTGATCTCTCGCCCTCTCTCCTATCGAGGTCCTCCTCCCCCTCCTCCCCAGGGAACCGTCTCTAGATTTGTTGTTGGTTTCCATCTGTGTTGTGTTGGTTTTTTGTTTGGGGTGTTGTTGTCAGGGCCGCCCCTTTTTGGTAAGTAATTTTTCTGGGTTCTATTTTGTTGTCTTCTTCTTTGAACAAGGAATTGTCCCTCCGATCTCCTTCGAAGGAAGCTCTTGTTTCGGCGATCTAAGCCTAGGTTTGAACTTATCTGTTCTTGTCTACCTAGTACTGTTTTAACCTAGGTTTTGTTTTGGTCTAGCCTTCCATAGTATCAATTGATCGCAATTTTAAACCTCACCTTGCCAGTTTATCACTGTCCTATCCATTGTTCTTCATTTCCCTTGTGGATTTCCTAAGGATGGAATCTACTGGATCTCGCGTAGTTGAAACCCCATCAATTCCTCCAGTTTTTGGAGGGTTTCATCCAAGATCCATGGTTAAGTTTTTCAGTGGGTGCTGGTGTTGGAGGTAAGCGAACATGCTCCTATAGCCTTATAGCCTCTACTCTTCCTCCCTCAAGTTGGCGCAGGGTAGCACTTTGTTTTGCGTCTTCTCACTGGTGTACTGCTCTGTGGTTACTGTATTGTGGGGTTTGGGTTTTTGACTGCTATGTAAAGGGTTTGCTAATTGGGGTTTTACTGATGTTGTACCCCTTTACTTGTTGAATGGAAATGGAAGGCCTCAACTTGTCAAAAAGGTAGGCCCATTTAGTATACTCAGAAGAGGAATATTTATCTTGTAACAATTAAACTACACAATCAGTGACCTGTAAATAAATCTCATGATTGTTTATTCACTGGAATAGTTCATTGAAACTGCAACTAAATGGTTTCTTATGTTGTCCACTATCAGGTCCCTAATAGAATCCCTTGAATATTTTTTCGATAGACCTCTCATTTACATTTGGTAATAAATACAAGACAATAGCCCAATGTGAAAATAGTTTTAATTCAAATTCCTCAATTATAAATAGGCATTCCACTATTGTTTATAAAGTATGAATGCAGCTTACCAATTGATCTCTATCCTTAGGAAGTTGTTGATTATTTCCATGTCCTTGGCTAACAAAAACTTGTGGCTGAATAAGTCCATTCTCTCATCAAACAAAGAGACCTACAGTAAGAACCTAATCGTTCACATACTACCTATTTCCCTTGATATATAAACATACAATTTACTTTATGTTGAAGACAAAATCTCATTGGCCGACAAAGATTGAAAAGTGTCGACTTCAAGATTGTCGAGAAGTACTTTACCTAGCACTGATAAAGTGAAGTCGTCGCTCGATCGGACTTGCACATAAGTCAAGCTTGGGGGTTGGTTCTTGAGATCAGCTCTTCGATGATCAAGTTAGGATGTGTAGAGGCAAAATGGGAATGTAAGACTGAGAAATGACCATGAGATGGATAAGTCGAGAGTTGTAGAGGTTTGGCAAAAAGCTCCCCTTGACCTATGCCACTTGCTTCCCCTTTATAGCTCCTTGGGATATAGGAACCTTCGCTCGCCACACCCATGGCGAGTGTCTTCATCATGCATTACAGATAGAGGAACTAGCCATTGGTGTCGTTATGGACCATGATGGACGAATAATGATCGTTTACATGTTTGTTCTACTGGAGAGTTGTATGCATTATGTGTGTCTTGATTTGACACGTTGCAACTTTTATACTGCGAGATTGTCCAGATGTTTCTAGTTATAGCCTTAATGAGCACCCACTCCCGATCTTTTGCCTTTAAGACATCATCTCGAACGAATATATTAACAGTGGTCATCTCGACATCAATATCATGGAGGGTTGACCTTGTTTATTTTTCAGGCTCGGTTAGGCCGACTTCTTAAATATGGTCGATCCAACCATAGGTTATCATCACTTTGCTAATATATAGCATGTCTCGCCAAATAAAAGGGTGTTGGCCTTTTCCATTCTTCTTCCTTGTTGATTTTTGGGCCCTAGCCTTTTCCTTTTTGTAGGCTAGCTTTTCACCCTTTCTTCTCCGCACTACTCCTTTGAGTTCTTGTCCTCTTGTGGCTCAAGAGGAAGGTCCTGTAGTATGCATCATATACTAGTATAGTTCCTCGAGGATATATACTACTAAAAGAGGGGGCTTTTATGGCAAATTTTTTTACGGCGACTAAATAAAATTGCCATAAAAGATCTGCCGCAACGATGGAAATTGTCAAATCTTTTACAACGATGGTAATTGTCGCAGTAAAAGAACTTTCACCCCCCCCCCCCCCCCCCCCCCGCCCAAAGCTTCTACACCCCCGCCCCCCTTTTCCCTCTTCTGACTTCCGAGCCCCTTTTCCACATTCCCTCTTCCACAGCGGCGTGGGAGCAGCAAGAGGCGGAGTGAGGACTTCCCCTTCCACAGCGGCGCAGGTAGCAGTGAGGGGCTCTCTTCCACAGCGGCACGGGGAGCAGGGGCTTAGCGGCGCGGGGAGCAGCAAGAGACGCAGCGAGAGACTCTTTCCCTTCCACGGCGGCGCGGGGAGCAGTGAGGGACGATAGGTTTCCCTCCTCCTCTTCCCTCTTCCACAGCGGCACGGGGAGCAGCGAGGGACAGTTCCTGTTCCCTCTTCCACGATAGGGAGTTCTGATCAATGGGAGAAGTGACATCTTTAGTCAATGGGAGTTCTGATCAAGATTTGGGGGTTTTCCTTTTTTTGTGCGGATAGAGATGCATCGTGCAATGACTCAGAGAGCTTTCTGTGATTTTTCTTGTTTTCTTCTTCCCTCTTCCACGGTAGGGAGTTCTGATCAATGGGAGAAGTGATATCTTTAGTCAATGGGAGTTCTGATCAAGATTTGGGGGTTTTCCTTTTCTTTGTGCGGATGGAGATGCATCGTGCAATGACTCAGAGAGCTTTCTCTGATTTTTCTTGTTTTATTTTTATGTCTTTTAATTTCTTTTCCTTTTTTTCTTCTTTTTGTTGTCTAGGTGAGGAAAAAGAAGCTAGGGGACAGAATCACTGCGCTCAAACAATTGATATCACCTTTTGGAAAGGTGAGTCCCCCAGCTTATTTTTTTCTTAAAGGATCAGCGGCAGTGTCTGCTTCTTTTCGAATTTGTTAAAGGTGTTGCATAGTAGCAATCTGGAGCTGAACTGTGTTCCCCTCCTTTCCCTTCAGATCGATACAACATCTGTTCTCCACGAGGCCATAGAATACATCAAGTTCCTGTATGCCCAAGTCGGCGTAAGCAGCTCTCTTTCTCTCTCTCTCTCTCACTCTCTCTTTCTCATACTGTTGTAGAATGTTTACAAGTTCTAGAATTTAGCAACCATTAAGTTTTCTCTTGAATTCAGGTTCTGATCGGTAGCAATAGTAAATGTGTTGATTTTTGGACTGGATTTACATGAAAATGTTGTATACATTCCTGAAATTTTCTCCTCATCAAGTATACCCTGTATTTGAGTGTTACAACAATTTTTTTGTTGCTTTTAGGGTAGAATCACGAGAGAGAATGGGATAACTCACTTTGTCAGACTTTAGGGGCCACAGGAAACCAATTAGATTTTGGAACATTTGGAAATGAGAAATGCTTACTTCTTATTTGGATGGGTAGTAAAAATGTAAGGGCGATAGATTTTGGACGACTATTTTTTACCATCCTTCAAGATGGGAAGTTAAGTATTTCTCTTTGGAAATGGATGTGTGGAAGTTCAGTCATTGGAATTACTCTCGCATGTTATCAAACATTGTTGTAGGATAATAGCATGCAAGTCTGTCGCTGAGAATGGATGTCAGTATGGCATTGGGAGGGAGTTGTGCATGTCAGAGGAAAGAAGTGCCATCTTGAATGAATAATGCAGACGGATAAAGAAGAGAGAACAATGTTATAGCAAGTGAGATGGCATCAAGAAAACATAAGACAACAAATAATCCAGTAATGAAAATGTGAGAGTTTTGAGAAAAGAAAAGAAAAGAATATTATGAATGGGTATCAGATCTTGACAGGTTTAAATTGGTAAAGGCCAAAAAAATTTCAAGCTCGGTTATGATGCCCCCCAAAGCCACCGGGGCTGAGATTTATACTTGAAACAGAGATCAAGGGAGGACCTTGTGAGGTCATGGGAGATTGACATCTTGCAGCTCCACTTAGTGTCAATGGTGGCCGCACTGAGAGCAGGTGGAGATTGCTTTGATTTGGATATGGGAAGGTGCAGCTTTTCTGTTCCTTCTTTTTTATTGCACCACTGGTGCAGGAAGATGAGCGGAGCATTATCCGCTGGTTTCAGTAAGAACATACTCTTGCTCTGGCATTTGAGATGTGTTCCTGTCAAAAAATTTGACAGAGCCTAAAGTCAGGAATATAATCTCCCCAGCGAGAGCTTGTGTATAGAATGTCTCCACAACCCAGTTATAAAAATTTAGAAGAATTGCAGTCTGCAGACCAGTGCACCCGGGTCTTTAGGTTTTGGTTTCTGGTGGTCCACATTGCCTGGTCGCACATCAAAACCAAGAGAACTTCAACAGACTTTCCCAGAACCTATTGGCGATGGAATTTCTCCGGCTGGAATTGCTTATAATGCAGTCATTAAGACTGGAAGAAAAATTTCCTATTTACCTATTCTTGGATCTCAAATCAAACTGATGATCACACGGTGCTGGTTTTCTGGAAATATCTTTTAAAACCCATCGAAGTCGGTCTATTCAAAATAAGATGCTATACATACTTGAACGTTTAATACGCACAGAAACTGCAATCCTTTGCCAATTTAATGCGGCCGCCTGCTACAGTAATATTTTTGAAGAACTCAATGATCCTTGTACCCCCAGGTAATTACTCTACTACATATATATAGAGTAATTGAATTATAAGAAAAAAATATTACGTGTTAAAGTATACATCATAAAACATAAGCTGACTCTTACCTTCCTTGCTTGGGTCGCCAGCCAATCTGCAAGCTTAATTTGTTGTCCCTTTTATTTGTATTTGAGACCTTAATCCTGCCCCATGTGTTCAATTTTTCTATCGCACCAGAAGGCTATGCACTTAATTTCCTGTGGGTTGCTTTCATAGAAGTGGTCTTTGTGTTCTCAAATTATCTTAATGTTATCTCCTTCTAATCGAATACATGTTTGGCCTTGATTAACTTCTGCTTTTAGCCACTTTTGTGCAATATTTTAATATTGAGAAATTACCTTGATATTTTGCTCTTCCTGTTGTGGTTGTCCCTGTGAAATTTTGGCTTCTAATTTTCTTTTGTAGGGACATATTGGTAGAATGTCAATAGATAAGAGTTGGATGTCACTTTTGAGGAATACATGCGAATTTGAGAAAGGACTAGATGAGTTTTTAGATTTTGCTTTTGCAAGATCAGCGATGCGTGATAAGATTCTTTGTCCCTATATGCGATGTCTAAATTCTGTGAGGCATGTGAGGAATGATGTAAAACTCCATGTCTTTAAATATGGAATTGATCAGAGATACACAAAATGGGATTTCCATGGCGAAAGTTCTGATTCGTCAGAGGGGGACACATCTGATGATGAAGGGGTAAGTCAGGGGAGAAATGACGAGGCAACTTTAGCAATGTTACATGACATGATGACTGCTGAGGGTCTGATGAATGAGCATGTTCCAGACGAGACTTCATCTGATGTTCCTCCTATGTCTGAAGAGCCAAACTTGGGAGCCCAAAATTTTTTTATATTGGTTGAAGATGCTAAAGTAAAGTTATATCCAGAATGTAAGGGGTTTTCTAGATTGTCATGTATAGTGGAACTTTTTCATTTAAAGTGCACTTATGGTTGGAGTAATACTTCATTTGATGCATTGCTCAAATTTCTTAAGAAACTTCTCCCTGAAGGTAATACTTTGCCAGATTCTATGTATGAGATCAAGAAAAATATTCGAGATTTGGGTCTTGGATATCATAAGATTGATGCATGTCTTAATGATTGCATACTTTATCGTGGTCTCTATGCTGATTATGATCGTTGTCCAGTATGTGGCACTTCTAGATGGATGTCGAGTAGAAGTGGGGAAATAGATGTTCAACAGGAAGGGAAGACAAGATATCACGTAAAATCTTGCGGCACTTCCCATTAGTTCCACGACTACAAAGGATGTTTATGACTGCTGAATTAGCAAAGGACATGAGATGGCATAAGGAAAAACGTGTTGATGATGATTTTTTACACATCCTGCTGATTCTCCTGCATGGAAGACATTTGATATGCATCATCCATCGTTTGCTCGTGATTGTCGAAATGTTAGACTTGGGTTAGCAAGTGATGGGTTCAATCCGTTCAGTACAATGAGTTCTGCGTATAGTACATGGCCAGTTGTGCTCATTGTGTATAAGCTTCCACCTTGGTTGTGTATGAAACAATTATTCTTTATTATGTCATTGTTAATATCTGGTCTTAAATCTCCTGGAAATGACATTGATGTGTATCTGCAACCATTGTTAGAAGAGTTGAAAGAACTGTGGGATGTTGGATTTGAAACATATGATGCTTATAAAAAATCAAAATTTTAATATGCATGCAGTATTATTATGGACAATCAATGACTTTCCAACATATGCAATTCTATCTGGTTGGAGCACAAAAGGAGCATTGGCTTGTCCAGAATGTCATAAGCATACTTGTGCAACGAGATTGAAGTATGGAAAGAAATTTTGCTATCTGGCCATCGTCGTTGGTTAGACATTGACCATGCATGGAGAAAAAACAAGAAGGCTTTTGATGGTAAAAGAGAGCAGAGAGTGGCACCCAAGCCAATGACTGGAGATGAAATCTTAACTGAGTATGCACATTTCTCACATGATATTTGGAAAGCTTACTAGGAAGAGGAAGTGAGGTGAACTGTTATACAATTGGAAGAAACATAGCATCTCTCTTTGAATTGCCTTATTGGAGTAAATTGTTAATAAGACATAATCTTGATGTAATGCATATAGAGAAAATGTTTGTGATAATATTGTTGGGACCTTGATGAATAGTGAGGGCAAAACTAAAGACATATCAAAGCCCGTCTTGATATGCAAGAGATGGGGATTAGAAAGGATTGCATGTTGTCAAGGTAGGGGACAGAGTTGAATTGCCGCCCGCAAAACACACATTGTCCACAGATGAGAAGAGGATTATATGTCAATTTTTGAAAGATATGAAAGTTCCTGATGGTCATGCTTCAACATATCTCGTTGTATGCATGTTAAGGAATGTGAATTGAGGGGATTAAAAAGTCATGATTGTCATGTTATGATTGAACGATTATTACCACTTGTCTTACACAAAACATTAGACATTGATGTATGCGATCAACTGGTGGAGTTAAGTAAGTTTTTTTCAGAAATATGCGCAAAAGTTTTGAGAGTTGATTTGTTGAAATATCTAGACTCTCAAATACCATTGACCCTATGCAAGTTGGAAAGGGCTTTTCCACCTAATTTTTTTGATGTGATGGTGCACTTAGTGATTCATTTAGCACAACAGGCTATCATTGCTGGTCCAGTACAATTTCGTTGGATGTATCATTGCAGCAAAGGAAGTTTGCAATTGGTCGGCCATTAGGAAATAGGAACTGATGGATCTGATTTTTCCTATCAGATGATGGTTGACCAGAGTAAGTATCAAGCCTGGTTGATCTGATTGATCTTTATTTTTACATTTATGTTAATGCTTTTACATTTGTCTGTCTTTTTGTTTTTCTTCATTGCAGGAGAATAACACAAATGTAGAAGAAAGGTTAAAACACAGATGATTTGTTTATGCTTGTAATTTGGGTGTTGAGAAGGTAAGTCTTTCCAAAAATGTTAGGAATATATTTCTGGAAATGTGTAGTTACATGTTGGTTATTAAAAGTGTCTTGTACCGTCTGGTTACTTTCTGTACCCGCCCTTTGTAGGTAAATGTGGATGCAGATGCCTGTACCTGACTGTCTAGTTGTGTTGGAATTTTTTTTTTGAATTCTTTGCATATATGTGCTCTTCCAGGTCTTGGACTGTTGTAATTCTAGGATGGGAAACAGGTAGAACTGTGGTTAATTTGTGTTTGTCTGGATGTTCTTATTTGATTGGAAGTTTTGAGTTCACCTGTCTTGGGTAGATCAATTGTCCCTTTGGTTTTTCTTCAGAAGACAACTCCGTTTAGCTAGTATATATTCCTAGCGAGAGAAGATAAAGAGAGGAGAAATCCTTCATGAAATAAGGAAAAAATAGGGATATCTTAGCATATGATATGAGAGGGGACTTGGCTAGACATGGATACTTCCTTTTTACCCCATATGAAACAAAGATTACTTGGTAGTTACATGTTGGTTATTAAAAGTGTCTCCAGGTAGGTATTCCTAGAATTTGAGCAACTGAAACAGCAGAACAGTGAAATTCCAGGTAGAAGAGACTGACATATCCTAAGTCAATGGCATTTTTATTGATATATGTCTTTGTCAGTAGCCACTGCTAACATATCTATATTTTAAAGAAGCTAGAATTTATGTTGTGTGGTTCTGTATTCTTGGAGTATATATTCGAGATTTATTCGTGTGTACATTGTAAAGTCTGTCCTGCACCACTCCTCTTTGTCTTCATGGCATTTTATAAAAAGGCATACGTATCTTGTGTGTTCTAAGGATTGTTGGGCAGCATATACACCAGCTTTTATTACGTTTTTCCTTTTTTTTAACATAAAAGTTGGATCTGCGGCATGTTATTACAGGTACAATATTTGATCTATAAACAGTGTATGCATGGAGAACATGCTACTAAATCAGATTTGCAGTCTTTAGATTAAAGTGACAGTGCGTGATGGCCTGCTATACATATAAATTAAGGGTCTGTTTAACATTAGTGTGGGCGGTAAAGAGGAATGCAGGTTTGTCCTTTACTGCTTTAGCATTTTGGGCACTGAGTGAGTTTCAGTTGCAGACCTGTATGATTATGTTGCTGTATGATGTGTAATTTGACCAATCAACAATGTCAAGATTCCATCATGTACAACAAGAAGCTTAGGAAGGGATCTATCCTGGATTACAGATTGCAGAATTTGATTACATCCATCTAATAACATTATTAGCTGTGTTTTCAGTTTTAGGTGTTTTCAGTACATATATATATATATATCCTTATTTTTTGCTTTATAATATTACTCTCCATTCATAGTCGAAAGATTATTTTGTGACAGTTACAGAAGGATTCTTCATGTGGGTGGATTGTTAATTTGTACGTCGTTTTTGTTTTCATCTACTTTGCACTAATTTATCATAATTTTATCAGCAACCATTGGAGATTGTCTATTTGCCTGCAGTGTATCCAAGGCCTACCTGAGTAGGTTATCTTCTTTTGGTTAGAACATGGCAAGTTCACAAGAAACTAACCGCCAAATTAGTCGGATAGCATCGTCTCAAGGTGAAATTATTATTTGAACTTTACATGATATTATTAGCATACATGTAATTGATAGTACATAATTGTCTTCATTTTGAGCAGGTTCTACTAATACATCTGATCCTACAAGTAGCAAGATTAGAAAAGGCAGGGGGAAGTTTAAAGGACTTGAAACATTAAAAAAAATGAGAGGATATAACAATGCAAAGTTGACTGTTCATATTGATATGGAATTCAGAAGACCATTTGGTGAAAATACAGATGATCTAGTTGGTGAGATAGCTAGATTGGTAACACTATGTGTTTCTTTTGATGTGCCTTATTGGCGTGATGTTCCTGAAGATAGAAAGGCCAAGATTTATGAAAAATTGTTGGTAAGTATTTATTCACATATGAATTAGCTATACTTTATTAGAATTGTCAATTCATATTTTTGTAATTTATTTGGCTAAATGTGTAGGACAAATTTGAGCTTAGAGTAGGAGATGAAGTTTGCAATGATATCCACATCAGGAAAATTATCTATGAGATAGTTGGTCGGAGATATCGAGATGTTCGAAGCACATTGTATCGTCATTATCAATCTTATGCAACTGACGAGGATCGTCTCCAAAACCCTCCAGAGGATATAAATGCCAATGAGTGGGCATGGTTGGTCAACTATTTTGGATCTAAAAAATTGAGGTATTGATGATAACTCTTATTTAAATATTAGAAAATTTTCTTCAATCATAATATTTTTCTTGATTTATGATATAGGCAATGAGTGAAAGAAACAAAGTTTATCGTTCTAAGCAGGTGATTAGTCATATCACAGGGCGAAGATCATTCAAGCAAGTTAGTTGGGCAGAGGTATGTTGAGTTTAATTTTTATTGATATTAATTATATAGTTTTTATAATGGGTTAACCTTTTTTTAATAGCGTAATGAAGGAGGAGAGTCTCCAGCACATGAACTCTGGAGACTAACACATCAAAAAAAAGATGGCTCTTGGAGAAGTGAACAATCAAGACAAGTTTATGTATTTTTTATTTATTTATTTATTTTTAATATAATTTGTGTTTATTATTCACACTAATCTTTTGCTCTCTTTCTCTCTCTCTCTCTCTTTTAAAATATAGGAAACCGTTAAAGATAAATTAGAAGAGCTTGCTTCACAACCATGTGACTCTCCAATTGCATCTACTCCAGAGGAGGTGCTTAGTTTGGTGGTCGGACAGAGATCTGGCTATGTTAGAGGACGAGGTTGTGGTCCAAGGCCACTTTCCAAGTCAGCTGTTATAACAGCCACCATTGCTAGACTTCAAGCCCAAGTGAAGGACAAAGATGAAAGAATATCACAAATGGAGGAGTTAATTTCCAAACAAAGAGAAGAGGTGGCTCAGATCCAAGAAAAACTCTTCAAACAAAAGGAAGAAATGACTGTCGAGGTGACTGCCGAGGTGACTGTTTGTCTACAAAGTGATATGTCATCTCAATTGAATGAGTTGGTGAACAAGAAATTTATGGATATGATGTTTCAATTTTATAGAGATTTAGGAACAGGACATTGATCTTTATGTAGTACATTATATTTTTTGTTTCAATGTAATGTCATGTACTTTTGATTATGACTTTTAAGATGTAAGTGTTAAAATTTATGTAAATGTTGGATTCTAAGTATGTATGTGAATTTCAATTTTATATTCGTGATGCCATTGTTGTTTGTACGAAAGAATAAGACAATTGTAAATTGTACAAGTTGTATAATGAGAATTTACGGTTATGTATTAATTTTTTAGATAATATTATAGCGACTTTTATTGCCGTAATATATTATTTACGGCGACCAAGGGTCTGGCCGTCAAGGTAGTCGCATGGGGGATGTTTGTCGCAGCTTTTACGGCGACCAAGGTGCGCTGTAAAAGATTGTAAACTGCGACTCAATTGTCGTCATATAAAACCATATACGGCGACACAAAAAAATCGTCGTAAAATTCAACTACGACAAGATATTTAGCGGTGACTAATGATATTTAGCGGTGACTAATGGCGATCCAATTGTTGCCGTCATTCTTATTTCTAGCGACAATATGCAGTTTTACGGCGATAAATGTCTCCCTAAATAACCAATTTCCTGTAGTCTCAGTGGTGGGGCTACCCTGTTGTACATAGCAAAGTCAGGGATCGATCCCTGTTTGACACTTCGGCACAATAAAAATGATATTTTTAGGAGGAAATGGAAGGCTGGAAGCACGCCAGCGCTTGGCAGTGGCTTTTCGATGGAGGTTTTTGCGAGGAAATTTGGGAAGGTGAGAGGGGCCCCGGGTCTTGAACCCAGGCAGTGTGCGCATCTAGTGGCTTTGCCACTAGGCTATCCAATCAAACAAAAATCATATATTAGCATAATCGAACTCATGAGAAACAAGATAGTACGTGCATCAACATGGAATTCTTGTACCTGGTCAGTCTCCTCACCCTTCTCCTTGGTCATGTTAGGTCTTTAATAGCTATGATAAATCATTGAACGTCTTTAAACATGAAATCCAACCTCTGTTTGAATTTTTCATTTTCCTTGTGTGGCCGCTCGTAAGCCATTTAGATGACAGTTAGAAGTGCTGCCAATTGTGTGCTCAAGGTTGAAGATATTGTAGAAATCTCATGCAGTGTGAAGCCTATGTTAGTGTGCAACAAATATATGTTAGTGCATCATGCTAATGAGATCCTTCCGCTAACATAACACCAGAATACAAGCACATATTTTGTTAACATACACTACACGAAATTATATTTTACTTCGACTTAGGCAACGTTTGAGACTAATTAGACATCGTTTGAGAACGTGTTTGGTAAAGTTAAAATCCTCAAAAGTTATTTTCATACGCAGGCAAAGCATTGTAGCAATTTTATCTGGTCGTCCGTGTCTTTTACGGCGCGGACGACGAGGTGTATGTTAAAAAAATAGAAAAAATTTAAAAACGCCTCCCTTGTGTCTCTCTCTTTCCACTCGATCCAAAATTTTTTAAAAGCTGGTAACACCTGTTTTTCCAACACGCGCAAGATGAGTCTTTCTCACTCCTTGCGCCGAAATCTGCACAGCATCAAAGCCGAGGATGACCCGCACCATTTGGAAATACCATCGGTCTTTTCACATATTTTTAATTTTGAAATTTTTTTAAAATCAATTCCAAACAATGCCTAAAGTCTCAAAAAGAGATTTCACATTAATCCGATTCGCAATGGGTTTATCGTCATGATGGGTTATAAAAGTCCACTTTTCTATTTGGAAGCAGCATCCGAATTTTGGGTGTTTTTACTGAACGTTCTCCAAGAAGGCGCGATGGCCAGCCAATTAGCAGGGATATATTAGGGAGAAAGATTTACTGCACTTTAGGAAAGTGCAGTAAGTGCAATCCACCTAGGATGACAGCTCATGTGGCGCCACATGAGCTGTCAGGTGGTTTTTTTTTTTTTTTGAAATCTAGTTTTTTTTTTAGCCTAACTCATCTATTTTGAAGCCCAATTTTTTTATTTTAGAGTCTAAAAAATAATTTAACTCCAAAACAAAGGATAAGTTGGGCTCCAAAATAAAAAATTGGGCTCCAAAATAGATGAATTGGGCTCCAAAATAAATGGGTTATGCTTCAAAAAAATTAGATTTCAAAAAAAACGAAAGGTAAGTTGGGCTCCAAAATAAAAAGTTGGGCTCCAAAATAGATGAATTTGGCTCCAAAATAGATGGGTTATGCTAAAAAAAGAGAGCTAGATTTCAAAAAAAAAAAACCACCTGACAGTCCATATGGCACCACATGGGCTGCCATCCTAGGTAGATTGCACTTACTACATTTTCCTAAAGTGCAGTAAGACATTCTCTATATTAGGGGATTCACCTTTTAAAATTGTACCTTGGCCTTTAATACTCTCTTTAAACCGCTTTTGAAGAGAGAGAGAGAAAGATGGAGAAATTTTTTGTGCACTCAGTTGGAGAAAGACCAATGAAACTCGGATGTGTTCCGTCTGGTGGGAGAAAAATCAGTTGTAGTTTGAGAAGTTGAGGAAGGTCTATGTGTGAGTTGTACACCAATAGTTGGTCTGCAGGTTGGTAAGTGAAATCTTCATGGTGTTCCTTCAATATAGAAAGTTGAGTTTGATCAACTTTGAACTAGAATAAAATTGTTGAGTCTTCTTCTATGTTATTGTTTCAAATCTCGTCTTGCATGTCTTTAGTTTACTACCTCTACGCTTAATTGATTTATTTACTTTAGATCATTTTTACATCTTCTATCTACTCATTTTGACCCACTCACCCCCATCCGGGTCCCATAGTGCGGCCAACATTATCTTGGCAGCTTTTCCTCTTGGAGCCATCTTCAGCACAGTCCGTCTAGTCTTTACCATTTGGTTGGCATCCTTAATCGACTATACATTTGAAAGATGGATTCACTTGAGATCATCTGAAATTTTTTATACTGAGTCACTAATATGTCTATCTTTATCTCTTTTATCTTATCTGTCTCTTCATATGTGAGTTTCAACTTATCTCACATTTCTTTGACCAACTTACATGTAGATATTATATTAATTCTTTATTACTTAATGAACAACATAATATACTATTGGTCTTGTTGTTCTGAGATATCATTTTCTTGTTAGCATCTGTCCAATTCTCTCTGAAATTTAGGACTATCAAATATCCATGCTCTCTGAAATTTAGGACTATCAAATATCCATGCTTATATCGAATGATCTAGCGGAAAGCCACCCCCATGCACGTTTTCTGAGCCTTCACATGTCATTGAAGTATTTAATCATCTTTGAAGGGGGGGGGGGATATGGGTAGTGTGGGGGGTAAGGAATATGCACAATATAATAAATACACATATGAATTATATCTTGATTGTCATCTTCATTTTCTGAACTAACAAGGTCAATGAGGTAATCTCGGATGACCTTCCTATTAAAAATTCCCAAACATTTGGTGCTGGTTGGACTGTTGATGTTGTAACCATAGTGATCTACAAATATCCCCGTGCTCGAATAATGAGAGCAACATCCTCAGCTATAAATAATATTGATTTGTTCCCAATTAAGAACTCATTGTCTTCCTTGTAATGGGCAACAATCTCTTCCAACAATTTAATGGCCTTTGTGGAGGGAGATGTCTATATACATTGTGAATGACAACAATTTCTTTCTCAAAAATGTATTTGCTCTTTATCTTCCATATAACATCTCAAAGAGCATCTTATCACTAGATAATTGTTTGGATACTACTTCCTTCTTTTGGGTGTAGCTCCTAATAGTAGAATGATAAGACAAAGACAATAAATCTACCATAAACAAGAAAGTGAGATAGGTAAACACTAACAAAAATTTAAAAGTCATGACAAATGCATTAAAGCACTGACATATGATGATAGCTCTAGCATATGATGTTCAAGCAAGGGGTGGGTAGAGTCCCTTACATTCAAATGCAAATTTAAATTCAAGCACTTGTAAGTTCGAGCAAATTACTTGATGACTCATTACATGGAGTCAAACCCCCTTACTTCGGATCACTCATTTCTCCACTCTTTGTCCTTCCTATGCGAGCCACTCAGGGACTTGTCTTTGTTGAGGTAGAAGGACGGATGGATGCTACTATGGAGGGCAATGGTGTTTGCGACTGTTGTCTGGCACTTTTTATGCATCATCTTCTCTTACTTTCCTTGGTGGATGACCAGATGGGGGAGTTGAGGGGGCCATTGGAAGAGCCTCCTCTTCTATGTTGGTTCAACTAATAGAAAGTTCCAACCCTATTGCAAATAGTTTTTAGGCGAGGCCATTGAGAGAGCAGCTATGAGAGGCACAATAGCCATCTTTATGGTTGAATGGTTCTTGTGAATAGTTTTTTACCTCCTCAATGAAGATTAGTGTGGTGGTGTTTTCCTATTTAGGCCAGAGTCAAATGGCCTCCACTAAGAGAGAAGAGGGAACGATCGCCGGTGTGGACGGTAGCCTGCAAAGACCAGAACCAGATCAGGGGGGGCCGGTTGAAGAACCGGGGGGAACCCTTCGATGCCTAAGTTAGACGACTGTAGAAAAACTTGAGGAAGAAGAGTTTGCTGGTGTGTGCCTCGCGTGGAGGGGTGTGTATGACCAATGTTGCGTACCTTTGCATGGGAATCTCATGTGCCTTTTATAGGCGAATGTTCTGAAGAAGTTGGACGGGTTGTCCCTTGATGACGTCGGAAAGGGCGCGTCGGTTAACGCCCTTAGTGGGAAGTTATCCGTTAAGGCGTCCGTTGAGGATCTCCATGATTAATGTCACCCCTGGATCGTGGGGCGCGTGGTGCGCCTTTGTAACTGCTGTTGGGAGGCGAAAGGCTACATTGGTCCTCCTGGTAGGAAACGTACCGAGCAGGGGACCTGCTCGGCAGCTGGGCTGGTTGTTCGGTGTCCGGTGCCTGGAGGCACAACTTTCATTGGTGAAGCCGCAACGTGCTTCGAGCAGGGTCTGTTCGGTAAGCCATGCCTGGACAGAACATGCTAGGGGGTATCCGGAGATCACCCCTGGAGACCCTTGAACGCCTTGGTTGCCAGAACGTGTTCGGAAGCACTTGAGCTGGATCCGAGGACACGTGGCGTGGCGGCCGAAGTCTTGGAGCCTCGACGGGTCAATATGGGCCGTACTGGACCTGGATGGGCCCGCAAACCTAGGAGACTAGAAATAGCCTCCACAATTAGCAACCAACTATGTGGTGAAGGGGGTTTCACGTATTTGGGTCTTGTTCATGGAAGACCTTGCAATGATAACTTTTTAATGTTTCAATCAAAAGGGAAATTTACTTTGCTGCATTAAGGAAAGGAAGGGGCATAATAGAGGGAGTGAGAGAGAATAAATGAGTTCATTATTGGAGGGCCAAAGGAGAGAGGGGTTTTGGGAGTGAAGGACAATTAAGGGCAGATAAGTCTTTTAAAGAAATCACCATTACAATTTTATGTGGCCTCTTTATAGGTCATCCCCACTCGTCCATACAGCCTAGCTATTGGATGTGTGAACTGAGGTGAAACTTGGTGCACATTGGTCAAGATGAAGAGATAAGAGCTCAGGAGCTGTGTGAAAGCCACAGAAGTAATGAGGATGTGGCTCCATAGATCACCTGCGCTCTCTCTCTCACTCACTCTCTCTGTGCAAATTTTGTCATAAACCAATGCAAGAGAGGAGATATTACTCCAACATCCCCCACCCCCTTGCAATATATCTACTCCCTCTCACTTTGAGAGAACCACCCCAATCCCCTTTCTCTCTATTGTATTGTCAGCACCGGATGGAGAAATCCCCTACCCACCCTTGCATCTCTCTCTCTCTAACTACTTGCCTTCCCTCCCTCCCTCCTCTCTCTCTCTCTCTCTGGTACAGGAGAGGAATCTCCGCCTTCAACACCACCTCCTCACCATTGCACCTCTCCCTCTCTTCCAAGATAAGGGGTGCCTTAAAAAAAATTTTCCCCTCATTTATTTCTTTCGACAGTGAAAGACAAAGCGTAGTGATATTTAACTACATAGTTACAACTGACCAAATTTTCAAAATTTAAGATATAATAATAATATATATGCAGATTTTAAATATATATATGAATACATATAGATTTAAGAATGTACATATTTTTTTTGAAAAATTATCTATATACCCCCAAAATCCTCCATATTCAGCGATATACCCTTAAATATAGCCATTAAATTGTATACCCCTAAAATCGAAAAAAAAAACATTGGTTATATTTATGTGGTTATTTGTCATTAGAATCTAAAGAATATTTCATCTTGTGATGGACGAAACCATCAAAATAAGGCGAAAAGACAAACACATCCCTAAGAAAGAAGAGAGAGCGGGGGGAGAGATGTTCCTACGACATATCTTTTTCTTGGTCACCCTTCTCGGCTCCAGTGACCCTCGAACTCCAGTTGGTGGCTCTAGTGTACGGCATGAGTAGAGAACGCAAGGATGTAGGCGTCAGTGTGGCGACGGCTTCGACTACAGCAAGGGATAGCAGGCAGTGCAGAGTCGTGCGACAGAGAGAGAGTGAGAGGTGTAAGTTTCTGCGAGAATGCAGGGAAAGAGGGGGGGGGACCGGTGCACGATGAGGCAGCGATGCATCATTGGTAGTCATGGGCCACCCACTCCCGTCGACCCATCGGCGGTGGCGATGTGGGAAATGTTTTCCATGCCCTCCGATCTACTTGAAGCTTCCTTCTCAACCTCTGACTAGGGTGGGTGATCGCATCAGATCGAAAGAAGCAGCATCGACAGTGGTGGTGGGATGGTGACAAAGGGGCAAAGGAGTGACGAAGGGGAGAGAGAGAGGGTCGGGTAAGGGGGGAGGTGCTGCAAGGGTCTCCCCCTCTGGCTCCGGTTCCATTTTGAGATGAACAAAACCATCAAAACAAGGACGAAAAGACAAAATATCCCTAGAAAGAAGAGAGAGGGGGGGGGGGTGGAGTGTCTAAGATGTTCCTACGACATATCTTTTTCTTGGTCACCTTGCTCGGCTCCAGTGACCCTCGAACTCCAGTTGGTGGCCCTAGTGTACGGCACGAGTAGAGAACAGAAGGACGTAGGCCTCAGTGCGGCGACAGCTTCGGCTGTAGCAAGGGATAGCAGGCATTGCAGGGTCGTGCGAGAGAGAGAGAGGTGTAAGTTTTTGCGAGAATGCAGGGGAGGAGGGGGGACCGGAGCACGGGATAAGGTAGTGACACAACATTGGTAGTCATGGGCCACCCTCTCCCGTCGACCCATCGGCGGCGGCGACGCAGGAAAACCTTTCCATGCCCTTCGATCTGCTTGAAGATTCCTCCTCCACCTCTAACTAGGGTGGGTGATCGCATCAGATCGAGAAGCACACAACGGCAGTGGTGGTGGGATGGTGACTGTAAGACCCGGCCCCCCTTGGACCCTGGGCCCCGTCCTCAAGGTCGCGACAGGCGCCCTGGCCGCGACATGGTCGCGCCAGAGCGCCCTGCCGCGGCAGGATTGGCGGTTCGTGTCGCAACGGGGGTGAGCGTCGCGTCCCTATCGCGTCACTCCTGGCTGTCGCGACGGTGTTCTGACATGGCTTGACCGTTGTCCTGTCTGTCAGAACGGTCGTGTCGGGTGGCAGGGTCGTGCAGCGTTGACGCGGCCTGCCAGACCGTCGCGTTTGCTTTTCTGGTCTTCGAGGTTTGACCGTGCTTTTGGTGTTGCGCCTTGGCGGGTGGTCGCGACATGGTCGCGACGCTTATGGGCGTCACGACAGTGTTAGTGCCGCATCGGGTCGCTGCGCCGCGTTCTGGGGGCCATCGGTTCAAAACCGAAGGCGCGCCCCCATTTCCCTCTCTCACCCTTTTCACCCCTTCTTCCCCCTCTCGAGCTCTCTCGTGGTTTTTCGGCGATTCCCCTTGCTCGTGGTGCTCGTGCTGAGGCGTGGACGTGCCGTTCGTGCAGGGCGCGTGTTTGGGTTGTCCGGTGCGGGGAGGAGGCATTCTTTCCTACGAGAAGGCCCTAACGGGTTCGTTCTTCGTGTGGAGGTAGGGACCCTGGATCCTCTGGCCCTGAGCATGCTCCCTTCCCCCCTCTAGATTGTGTTTCCTCTGTGCGTTGGGGTTTGGGAGTGTGAGAACTCCATGCTCGAGTTTGAGTGAGGTTTCCTTCGAGTGTAGATTTGTATAAATCCATGTTTTCGTGGGGTTGTGGGTGGTTTGGATGCTTTAATGGCTTTCTTGCATGTGAGCATGCTCCCCTCCCCCTTTGTAATGCTCGTTTGGTGTTTTTGGGGCGGTCTCCGGAAGAAGCGCTCCGGAACCCCCCTCTGCTGAAGACGCGACCCATCGTGGGACCGCGATGATGTCGCTGTCGGCGAGGCCACCGCGACATCGTCGTGGTGCCCAGGTGTGCCGCGACCTGGTCGCGTCGGCTACGGTTGCCGCGACAGTGTCGCGACTAGGTTGGGCGCCGCGACAAGGTCGCGACGGCCTGCTGCGTCGCGACCCCGACCGAGAGACAGGTTTTGACCTTCCCGTTTCCGCTCTTCTTTTACTGTACCCGTGGAACCTGTGCTAGTTCCTAGTACGGTCTACTCTAGTTTTTCGCCCGTGCTCGGCATTTGAGGACTTGTTCCGTGTGAGAGGTTGTTACGTTGCCTGGGACCCCCATCCTCGGGCGCCTTCGAGGGAGGTATCGGGGCGACGAGTGTGCTAGATTGGCAGCCCAGCAGGCAGACTCCGGAGCTTAGGGAAAACGGTGGTTTGGACGGAGGCGTCGAGTCGTTTGCAGAGCTCTCTTGGCTAGGCCTGGAACACCGAGGACGACTAGAGTTCTACCCGGTGCAGGTTAGTCAGTCCTTTTCTCACTGCCTCACTCTTTGTGGCCCCGAAACTACTTAGAGAGGCCAGGCGTGGGACCGTAGTCTGGCCAGACTACGGCGATTACTGTTGTGTGCTTCGTGTTCTACCTCGCTCTGACGAGACGTGAGGGTTAGGACCTGGGTCGAGGATAAGACGTCGGTGGACGCACCTGACCGTGACTAGTGGTAGTGTTTCCATAGCTAGTGTTCTTTGTCCAGACGGAGTTCCCTCCGTCTGTGTTTACTAGTCATGTGGTGGTCACGACGAGCAGTCGTACGGAGTTTCCGACCGGGTGTACTTTCCATACCGTGCTAGTTGTAGTTTTACTTCCGCACTTCCGTTTGTAGGTAGAAGATATAAACTGCTGTCTTTCATTTGATATATATATTTCTCATGCCTGTTTAGAGCCGTAGGAGATTGGTAGTCCACTGAGTTTCTGTTGTGAAGCTCATCCCTCCTTTTCCCAGGTGAGACTTCTCAGCAGCGGCAGGGCGCGCGCCGGGCGGAGGAGACGGGGCAGTAGTCAGAGTCCCCGTAGCTAGCAGTGGTCCCCTTCTTCAGTGTTCGTCACCCTCGGGGTATGCCCCTAAGGGACTTGTTCTTCCCTTGCCTTTTACTTGTACTAGCATGCGTGCGTTGAGACTGTACTTAGAGCGGAACACAGCGGTCTCGCTCTCTTTTCTATTCCGCCTGTACGCTTCTAGTTTAGCAGTTGACGTTTATTCCGTTACATATCCTGTTAGATGCATATTATAGCCCTTCCGGGTCTTCGGATCCGTGGGTGGCGACCGCGAAAATCAGGTCCTCGGCATGGGCCGAGGGTCGGGTTCTCGGGTCGTTACAGTGACGAAGGGGGCAGAGATGTGACGAACGAGGAGAGAGAGAGGGTCGGGTAAGGGGGAGGAGCTGGTCCGTCTTGAAATGAATGAAACCATCAAAATGGGAAAGATAAAAATATCCCTAAGAAGAAGAGAGGGTGGGGGGGGGGAGATGTTCCTACGACATATCATTTTCTGGGTCACCTTGCTCGGCTCCAATGACCCTCGAACTCCAGTTGGTGGCTCTAGTGTATGACACGAGAGTAGAGAACACAAGACGTAGGTGTCAGTGTGGTGACGGCTTCGGCTGCAGCAAGGGATAGCATGCAGTGCAGGATCGTACGAGAGAGAGAGAGAGAGAGAGAGAGAGAGAGAGAGAGAGAGAGAGAGAGAGAGAGAGAGAGAGAGTTTAAAGTTTCTGCGAGAATGCAAGGAAGAGGGGGACCGGTGCACGGGATGAGACAGCGACGCAACATTGGTAGTCGTGGGCCACCCTCTCTCATCGACCCATCGGCGGCGGCGACGCGGGAAAAGCTTTTCAAGCCCTCCGATCTACATCCTTGCAGCGACGGCTTCGGCTGCAATAAGGGATAGCAGGCAATGCGGAGTCGTGCGAGAGAGAGAGAGAGGGAGGTGTAAGTTTCTGCGAGAATGCAGGGGAAGAGGGGGGGGGGGATCGGTACCAGGATGAGGCAGCGACACAACATTGGTAGCGTGGGCCACCCTCTCCCGTCTACCCATCGGCGGCGTCGACGACGCGGGAAAAGCTTTCCATGCCCTCCGATCTGTTTGAAGCTTCCTCCTCCACCCTCGGCTCCAGTGTGTCTATTTTCTATCTTAACTCAATTATAGTTGAGTTAAATAGATGGAAAGAAATAGTAGAGATATTATGATTTTTTTTAAGAGTATGCAATCTAATAGTTGAATTTTGAGGATATATCATTGAATATGGATTTCGAGGGTATATTGGTAATTTTCTCATATTTTTTCCTAACATTTTATGGTTTTTCAATGATCATGAGATTATTTAAAACATAATTTTCATAGAAAGAAAAGTCAAAAAATTAAGTTGAATAACTTGAGTTCGATCGTCAATACAGGGCCAGGGCCATAAAAAGTAATACGAGCGTGACCAAAAATTTATTTTTAAAGCAGAAAATTTTCATATATGTCATACATACAAACATTAGAATATAAATATCTACAAATCTAATGTCATATGCCATTTTAAAGTAAAATATATCTATATTTCTTGTACACCCACTAACAAAACTCGAAGACAATTAAAAACTAATATTTGCAGAAAAATCATTGTTGTCAATTGATGGAGAGCCGTGGGTGTACGAAGGCAGTCTTCTTATTTCTTCCTAAGAAAATATGCGTTACCAATTAATAAATATTTCACATTTCATTCTCCCCCACTAATTTACTGTTAGTGTTTTTTTTTGCCGTTGAACGAAATATTTCTAACATATTTGACGCGAGTATATGAAAGCTAACAACAGTAAAAAAAAATTAAATTAAAATTACTTGGGTGATATGATGAATCGATGATGATCCACGGGACACTAAAAGCTGAACTTCGACCACATCAATTTAATTTAGATAATAATTTTTTTTGTTTGTAACATGAAAAAATCCAACGCCACCACGGGTTCGATCCCGGGTGGAAGCATCCCACCCCACCTTTATGTCCATCCGCCACAGACAGGGGCCATTTAATTTAGATAAGATACAGTACTACTGATACAAGTAAAGATGATCCGATTCGATCCCAGATAGTCCATATATCTAGATCCAATACAAGTTACCGTCTATTTACATTTCAGGATTATTTGATTCCTTAGACTAAAAACTTTCCAAAGAAAAACTTATATAGCTTTTGATCTGAGATAAATGAAATCATGTGTCCAGTTTATTTAAAATGGATTATGGAGAATACATATGAAGAGTCCTTGACAGATTTCCAATGTACTAATTAAAGAATCAAATTAATCATTGCAACTCTAACAATAGTATATTAATATAGTCTTTCAGGGTTTATTATGATCCAATTACCCAACACTCCCCCCCCCCCCCCCCGCAAAAAACAAAAAAATAAAAATAAATGAGAATTTTATGTGGGTATGATTGTGGGTCTTTGTTTACAGAATCAATTTATCTTCTCAAAATTTGGACGATTTGTGCAAATCAATTTATATGGGATCAACTTGACACAGACCGTGTTGTACTCGGCAGTCTCAACTATGTTCATAGGATAATATAGCATAATTCTCTATGCAAATTCACAATACAAAAATACGTCAACTTGGAGGGAAAAAGTTGAAATATGCACGGAATTTCTGACAGCTATAGCTATGATCTTCCGTGGCACGCATCAATGACAGAATGGATTACAAAAGCTCGATCCAAAGTGTACTTATAACTTCGCTAGATTCATGATACCTTTACCCCTTATACGAAAAGCTATCCTATACAAAGCAGACTGGCTTATATATAGATAAGAGAAGGAAGGAAACAGATGAAGATAAAACACTAACTAGATAAATTAACAAGAGAAATGTTAACTACTCAGTCACCCGGATAACTAATCGAGGTGGAACAGCCATCGCTCGATTTGATTTGTCGAGCGCGAAGGACCCACACCCGAGTATGTCATGGGTCCCCTGCGTCTGATCAATCAAGTCAGATACGTTGCCATTTCACGTCATACAAGTTCCAATCAAGTCAGGTATGTTGCCGTTCCACGTCATGCAAGTTATCCGGGCGGCCGGGTAACTAGTATTTCTCAATTAACAAACACGAGCAAGACAATTATATCATATAGCTGCATTGCATCTGAGCAAGCTGATCAGTCCTAATTGGATTCCTTGGGCGCCTTGCCTCGGACGCACGATTTTACCAGGCTCTTGATACCTTTCCTGTGGTGGTGGTGCTTCTCTTCTCTGGGGCTTCTCTCCTCTTGTTCCTTCTTCCTCTCGCTCTCCATTTCTTCTTCGAACTGCAGACTCAGCTGCTCGCTCAGTCACCAAAATGCCAAAAACAAATCACTCAGAAGGACTACCTCAAGTTCATATACAGAAACTACAGACTCTTCCGTGTAAAGTAGCCGAATCATCTCCGTAATCTTTAAGTACAAACTCTCCATTTTAATTAACATATGTATATATGAGAAACATTTAGTGCACACTTTTTCAGTGTGTGCTAATTAAGAATATGCATCTAAAGTATGCGATATATAATAGGAGAAATACTTATGAAAAAAAGTGTGAACTATGTGGGTTTAATTTAAATTTTAGTCTCTGATACGTGTTATCCCCTATAATAGTATTGGTTAAATCATGTTATAATTTTTCTATTACAATTAGAGATTTCTAATTAATTTATCTTATTTAATATAAATATCTCCACTTTTTCAACGTTTAAAAATTGAGATAGCACATAAAAATATGCATAAAATGTTTTTTATATAATATACTTTCAAAATTGAGATGACGCACCTCTCTATATAAGATGTGTCTAATGTCTTAGTAGACATCTAACTTAGTATATATCAAAAGTGATGTGCTATCTCTCTCTGTATATATATTGATACATCGATCATAACATGCTTGAATCAGTTTAATTAGTTGCATGCATGGCACAGTAAATAAGAGATTTTAACAAGAAACCAAGATTCAGATTTCATGGGTTGGCTGGCCAGAAGTACTGAGAAGCTTACCTTGAAGAAGATGTAAATAAGAGATTTTAACAAGAAACAAGATACAGATTTCATGGGTTGGCTGGCAAGGATCACTGAGAAGCTTACCTTGACGACGCGGTCCTCGAGGTGGTGGAGGCGGTCGATGAGGGGGCCCTTGAGCTGGGCCTCCCGCATGACCTCCACCAGCGGCCGGCAGCGCCCCTCCAGGCTCTTGGGCGACGAACCAACGGAGGAGTCGCACCCGCCGCCGCCGCCTCCACCGCCGTCGCTGCCGCTGGACGTCGTCGAGGCGCACGAGCTCCTCTTCGCCCTGCCGTTCCCCCTTATGATCTCCTCCATGAACCCCATCTGCAATCCAGTAAACAAACACAGTTCGTTCAAGCAAGAATCGACAAAACGAAGAAGCAGAAGAACAAGATCCTATCAGACGGAATTAAAAAGGTCGAGTACTCGACGTATATACAAATGGGCAGCGGGTTTTTTACCATGACGTCCAGGCGTTCCAACCTGGAGAAGATGGTCGGGTCCGTCTGAGGCGCAGTAGTAGCCATGCCTGCTCCTCTCCGGCAGATGAAGAGCGCTGTTAATTTCAAAAGAGAGATCAGAGAAGAGTTGGACCTTGGAAGGTAAGGTTCTCTGGTTATATGGCACGCATGAGGATGGGGCTCATCGGAGCCTTCCAGCACGGCGGCTGCGGCGGAATGCGTGGCGTGCTGATGGAAGTGGAGACTGACAACGAGCAGCTGTCTAAAACATATGGTGCCATGTATCAGTGTGCGGCCTTCCCGCCCTACGACTAAAACAATATTAAATAAAATTAAACTTCTTTGTAATTTTATTAATTTTGTATAATATATTACGAATACTCAAAGTAATTATATATTCTATTTCGAACATTAATCTATTGATATATATATATATATAAGAGATTCACATTAGTTCCTTTTAAGTGCCTGATTTGATTAGGCTCATCAATCTGACAAAGTTTTCTTCTAAAGCTGATATGTGAACACATGCTAAGTCCAATCTCCTTGATTACATTTTTTATTTTTCACATTAAAAAAAAGAAACTCTT